>JAMPIV010010027.1:1617500-1855000 GCA_024509875.1 Oreohelix idahoensis
TGGAAATAAGTTGGCAGACTCAGGGAAGAAAGGATTGCCACAGAGAATGATATTACAACCAGACATCATTACAAGCAGCTCTAATCAGTGAAACTTTGGAAAGCTTCTGGGTTAAGAGTAGATAACTCTTACTAACGACCTATCTGTACTACAGTAGTTCTTACCCTGGTTATAAAGTCATATGTAGTAATTGCTGAATATAAGAAATGCAAAGTCAGAAAATGAAGTTTAGTGCTTAGAATGGCCAGCTGCATAAGAACAAATTCTTCACTTCCTTTCTCGATGGGCCATTTTTATGGTCAAACTAATTAATCCATTGTGATGAAGACCTTCTAGTAATCATGTTAGACTCTGGCACTGTGTAATTCCTGGGGGGTCTCTGATGAGACAAATAGAGAATAAGACTACTGTTCCCTCAGTGCAACTAATATGAGGTTGTGCAGGGAACTGGTAACTTTATTATGTGAAACATTGCTTAAAAAAAAACCGCTGCTGCCAAAGCATGTGAATGCTGCAGTGGTGGTGGTAGCTACAAGCTCCATAAGGAGCGAAAGGGAAAATGGTAGTGATGCTAGACTCTGACCATACAGTACAGGATTTGTCAGTTAACTCATTCTATCCCTGGTTTTACCCAGGCCCCAAAATGGATGCAGTTTTTTCAGACAGGTGAAGTTTTAAAAACAGACAGTGGACAAATACATTAGTTCAGTAGGTAGGCTTTCATATGTTATACATATAAATGTGGGAAAATGACTGACAAATCTTTTGAAATGCTTTAAATCATTATTTGATGTTAAAAGTGTCTGCTATGTCTTGTGAAGTGTACACCTCATTAAAAAAGTGTTTAAAAAATAAAATAAAATTGTATACCGAAACTTAAATATTTGAGCTCCCAATTAATGTATGGCAATAAAATGTTAAGAATATCAGTGCACATGTCATTTGAAACATATCTAGAAACTTTTATCACTATCACTTCACAGATGTAATTTTTATGATTTCTTTCTCAAAACCACATATGTTCGTAAAAACAACCACTCAAAATCTGTGCAATTTTTCTCTTCAGATTATATTTTAAAAACAGGCAGTAGATAAACATATTATTTAACTAGGTGTTTATGTTATACATAAAAATGTGGGCCATTGACTGCAAAATCTTGTGAAATGCTGTAAATTAATTATTTGATGTAGAAAAAAAGTGCCTGTCATGTCACGAGAAGTGTAGACCTGATCAAAAATAACTGGAAAAAAAGATAAATAAAACTATGTACTTACATATTTCAGCTCCAGTTTAATCCATAGCAGAAAAATATCAGTGCACATTTTACACAACACATTTTTACCACAATCACTTCAAATATATGGGTTAGGGTTAGTTTAGCTCTTTTTATACTAGGCCTATCTGATGCCAGTTCAATCAGCTGCTCGGCATCGCCGTCAGAATAATCACTTTCAAGAATATTCTGTCACAAAGTCTCTACATCGTCTTCATCTGAATCACTAAAACTAACTTTTAAATCACTGTCACTAGGATTATCTTCTGTACACTGAGAAATAAGCACTCGTGCTTGATCAGCTGATAGCTGGTGTTTAGAGGAAGAATCTCACTCCATTTTGTTCATAAACAAATGATTAGCAACGTTAGCAATGGATATAAAGCACACAATTTTAGCTTCAGAAATTTTTTTTCACTCACAAACGTTCACATGTGTGCTGGATGTAATGAAATGATTTAAAACCGGCTTGTTGCCAGGTATTTTACAATTTTCCGTTCAAATTCGACATATATCACGCTGATGCGTGGTGCGCCCTGGGTATAACTCAAGGCCTATCTGATGCGTGGAATGGCTCGCTGGGTAAAATGAGTTAATTTAGACTTGTAAATGTTTTTGATACTTGTAACTGTGGTGCTGCAGTTTTAAAACAAGTCGGTAAATTCAAATACCTGGTCACCTTAATAAAATCGTGTGGAAGATGCATCTCAGAAATGAAGGGTAGAATAGCCCAGGCAAAAGCGACATTCTATAACATGAGAAGTATTTTGTGCAACAACTCTTTGTCAATGGAAGTAAAAAATGGCATGAGTTCTTCAGTGTTATATAGAACCAATCCTGACATATGGAAGTGAGTCATGGACAATAAGTAAACAAGTAGGTAAAGCACTAGAGGCCACAGAGATGTGATTTTACAGAAGATTGTTAAAAATACCATGGACAGCTAAAATGAGTAATGAGGATGTTCTAAATGGTAAATGCACACAGGAAGCTTATTCTTCAAGTTAGAAGAAAGCTGGAGTGTATTGTTGGTTGGATCAACAGTACTATAGACAGGAAGTTGTGGAGAGATGTGATCACCTCCGCCACCAGGCATTGTACTTGATAACAGTGATGAATTTTGGTGCTAGCAACAAATATGACACAACATTTATGCATGTGTTAAATTGCTTTTAAAATGGGAAAAGATACAGATGTATTTGTTGACAATTACAATAGTTTGTATGTAAATGGTTAGAAAATGATTTTGCTTTATTTCTGATTGCAAAATTTCCACCTTCAGGCAGACTCCTGATAAGCAAAACTTTGGTTATCTAGAAGTACTTTCAGATGGTCCCAGCAATTTTTACTTATCCAGATTGCACTGTGAGTGTGCATGTGGGTAACAAGATGTGAAAAGATGCAGGCATTGGATAGGACACACACCGAATAAACCTGCTGATAGCATTACAGGGTAGTCCTTCTGGAATCTCGGGGTAGAGGGAGACCAGTAAACACATGGAAAAGATCATCTGAGACGGTTGTGAAAGGAATGGAAAGAACTTGAATGAATGGCACATGATAGGAAGGCTTATGCTACTTAAGGATACTGACGTAGAGAGCAGACTTTTATTGTTATAATGTGTACGTGTGTGTGTGTGTGTGCATAGATGGATGGCAAGGAGGCATAGAGATCATGGCAGATGTGGAGGTACTTGGAGATGCATGTATGGTGCTAATATTATCACAAATCAGTAACATGTAGGCATATTTGATTTTGCAACCAAAAAAAAAAAAAGTCCTAATTAGTTAAAAACTTAAGTTTTAATTCTGTACATTTAAAAAAATGTCATCTCTAACATCAAGTTAACCTTGTCATGTAAAACAGATTGCTACAGAAACCACTGCTGCAAGAACATGTGACTGCTTGGTGCAGGCTTCCTGCAGGACCAGCTGCAAGTGGTGGTTTCATAAGAAGTACCAAAATAAAATTATATATAAAATACTTGAGGCCGAAAAATGTAATATTGAAAGTGAAGCCTACGACTAGACTGGCTGGAGAGATCTCTGCTTTATCTGCCTCCGAGTATGATGAAACTGATGTGAATAAATATACAACTGTCAGCATGCAATATGGTTATACTTGTGGCCATCTTCACAAAAATCAAGCACCTGAAGTATGTTATGGCGGCTAACATCTAATAAAATAGGACTCAATGGGTCATTGACTTGCCACATGTAAATGATGTAGTTCCAAATGGTCTCCAAAGAGACACAGAAAGAATATAACCTGTTACCTTGGGCATGATGTGAGAAGTGACAAGAGAGATTGTGCATGACACTGGCAACCTCACCTTGTAAAACAAATTGCTTCAGAAACCACAGCAGCATGAGAACAGGGGTGCTTTGATGCAGTCATCGTCCAAAGGGACCAGATGCAGTGGTCGCTCCATAAGTAGGGAAAAGAAGATGGTTATTGACTGGGTGAATGCACATTCAATGTTGTACTCACATATCTGCATTATTTTACTGTATAGATGAGGAAACAACAGCTCAATGTGATTCAAAATAAAAACTATAAAAGCCATATTCAAGTCCAAATGTGACAGAACACCCAGGTACCACACTGGACTGCTGCTTGACATGGAAAACACAGATTAGGGCAAAACAGCACATGGTCATCGTGAAAAAATTAGCTGGTACCACATGGGGTGCTGATGAAAACATCCTAAAAAAAAACTGTACACAGGCAGTCACGCTTGTTATGGAATATAACATCATAGCCTGGTTGACGGCAGCTAGGACACATTTTGATAAAGTACACAATCTCCAAAACCAAGCAACGCGGATCATAACAGGGGCCCTAAATTCCACGAAAATCAACCATATGGAAAACATTACCAGGCTACAGTCAATGGAGTACAGATGAGACAACAGAATCTTACAACAAGCAGTCAGAATCTGAAGATCAATCTCGTTAGATCACGAGATAACATAATACCAAACCAACTGTATCTGTAGCTGATTAAAAATCTTGCTGGATACAAAAAAAGTATCATCATCATTCATCATTCTCCCTTGGCCATTGACTGACATGACTAAGCAGTCTCCGGCCATCACACCTTGCGGCGTCATAGGGCAACAAGAAATTATCCGTTGTTCCGTTACACCTAACGGCGTTTATTGGTACAACAGATTACTAATTGTTGTTTCTTTGATCAGTGACAAGCAAGCGGATGATCAGTCCACTGTGAAAAAAAGTATGGCTAGGAGTAATGAGATAAAAACAGGTCTACTTCTCACCATTATCTTCACGTCTGCCTGTCCATTCTTCTGTGCCAGAGACCAAAGATTTGTTGTGAGAGTGGATATTGACTGTTTGCTCATGTCACAGCCTGCCAGTAGCACTGATACTATCTCCAGTATTAAAGAGCTTTGACGTTTTGCAAACTGGGGAAAAAATGTATCAGAACCTTGAATAGATGCCTTAATTATATCTCTTTATAATCGGTCTGATTTTATAAACAAGAAAAGCCTTATAAATGAGAATATAATCGTGAAGTTACTGAATAAAAATATAACATTCAACGGACATCCCTACCCAAGTGCCTGATATGTTGTTGTTTAACTAGGGCTGCTGAGCTTTTCGCTCTTTTGCAGCCAATACCAAGTTGAAGACTCCTTGGTATTATCTACACTGTAGGGAGTCACGCTGGTGTAATGGTTACCACACTGTGCTGGCGATCAGGGTGATCCAGGTTCAAGCCTGGGTGAGAACATTTGAAGAAGTATCGTCGACTGGGATTTGGACTGGATTCATTCGAGCTCTGGCGGAAACATTTGAAGAAGTGTCGTCGACCAGGGACTGGAATAACCTGAACGGCTCCTGAGCTGACCCAGCTGTAATGGGTACTCTCCGAAGACGGCGAGTATCTGCCTGAATTCGAGAGGACATTGTCAGTGTACAGGGAAAATAGGTACTCACGTAAAATCAGTCTCAGGTTACCTGACATTTCGCCTCGAGTAATAGCGGGCGTACGTTTAAAAAAAAAAAAAAATGCACTGTAGATCTAAACTTTTCCGCCATTCCAAAACATGCTGAGTTGAAGTCATGAGCTCTAGTTTCTCCAGTTTGACTCGCATTTAATTTAAAGGATCATCACATCCAGTCCCAAGCTAGGAGTAAGAAGCACGTGGTATACTGTGCATTCCCTGCCATCCAAGGGGGCTCTCCAACTATGCAGAGCTAAAATACCATGCTCTGGTTCTGGGCTCTCCCAAGGAATTGTCATGTCCTGCACAGAGCCACTTCTCAGCGCCGCCACCTCCCCCATATCATTGGGTCCACAGTAGATCCTCCTGCAAGCAGTCAACCATGCCAAAGCGAAAGAATCACGTCTGGGGCTCAAGTGACTTCTCCAAGATTAGTGTGCAATGCTGGGTTCTCAACAAGTTTCACCACATGGGGAATCCCTGGAAGTGTAGATGATTTCAAGTCAATGAGGGTGTAATTAGCCTCACAGAGGTTCACTTCTGCAAATGTATACTGTAGCATTGTGCATAGCTGGTGGTCATAAAGATGACTCCAGATATGCCTCCATGCATACCTGATATGTAAAAATAGAATCATCATCTTTGATTCTTGGCTGCTGACTGACACAAAGCAATCAGTGACCATCACGCCTAATGGCGTCTTGTAGGGCAGTAACAAACTGTCTCCTCTTTGCTCGGTCAACATCCATCCTTCATGTAGCGCCCCAGCTCTGGTTTATGCTCTGCTTCTCTATCAGGTCGCTTTTGGTCAGCCTCACTTTCACTTTCCTTCTGGAATCCATAACAGCAGTTCTGTAATGGTGTCATGGCCTCTTCTGAGGATGTGGCCAAACTTATTCCAGTGTCTACCCGCTATGATGGTGTGCATGTCTTGGTGGCTCTAGTTAGCAGTTCTTGGAAAGCCTTTTTTGTAGAAAGAAAACAGACTTGAGCACACATATTCTAAGGTAGAAGAGGGTCCTATCTTTTATGATGAGGTCCAGAGGAAAACTGCATGGAGTCTGCTAATTCACCTTCTAGGAACATCTATAGATTGGCATCTGGAATGTTCGAACTAACAGTAGAACATAGCTTAGAACTAAATTCATTACTTTACATTGGATTTGTTGGACTCTGAAAAGGCCTTCCACAGTTTAAAGAAAGAATTACTTTGGCAACTGCGAGGCATTATGGAGTCCTTCATAAGTGCATTAAAATAATAAAGAAACCATATGATGATATAAAATGCTAAATTCTTCATGAAGGAAAATTTACAGAACTCCTCAAAATAAGAACCGGAGTACGGCAGCCGTGCCTGTTGTCACCACTTCTCTTCTTAGCCTACAGATCGGATTACAAAAGCAACGAGTCAACAGAATCGGAATTCAGCGACTTGGTCAAAACAGCTCAATGATCTTTAAATCTGAAGATGACCTTTCATTTACATCTCATAACCAAGTGCAAGACAAAAATGAACATACGTGATGAGATGCCACAGAAATTGGGTCTAAATATATACACACAGATTATGAGAATAAATGTGTATAATAGCAAGAGTGCTTGCTTACTTACTCGTTCCTCTTCTACCGTGAGGTGTGGAGGTTTGGAAGAGAGTGCCAAACTATCCTATTGGCTGTCTTCCTCCTGGCCTGGTTCCATTCTAGTCCTCAGTCCTTCAAAGATTGTCTAATGTTGTCCTCCCAGCGAACTCTGGGTCGTCCTGGAGGTCTGGATCCCTGGCTCATAGTTTCCCATGCTTGTCGTGGTAGCCGATCTCCCATTCTGCAGACATGACCAAACCATCTTAGTTGGGACTGTTCTACTTGGGTCTGCAGGGGTTGGGTGCGGACCATGTTGGATTGAAGATGTGCCTCTGATTTAGTAATCAGGGCAATGTCAACAGCAAATGCCAGCTCTGAAATACAGACCTGTCTCATCTTCCAGTACACCAGTGGTGGTCCTGAACTCTTCTGACTGTTTGCCGTCCTCACATAATTTCTGCAAGACTTGTAGAAGCTCTGTATAGCATGAATCAGAGGTGCTGGAATGTTCTTCCTTGCCAAACAATCCCAAAGTTTGCTCCAGGGGACCTTGTCAAACGCCTTTTCCAGATCTAAGAAACAAAGATGGATTTCACTCTTTTACTCAAGAGTCTTTTCACTCAGCTGTCTGAGTGTGAAGATTAGGTCTGGACCTCATCCATTTGTGGCTCAGCTAGGCGCCTGAGTCTGCTCCAGGATTCTAGAGTAGATTTTACCAGGGACACTGAGAAGGGATATGCCTCTTTGGTTTTTCACATTGTCGGTTGTCATCCTTTTTGAAAATCGGTGTTATGATGGCAATCTCCCAATCCTTTGGCTGCCTGTAGGCCCCTCAGGAGTAATAGTATTAATAATAGGTCATCTGCTGCTCCCATGTACTTAACCATTTCTGGTGTTATACCATCATGCCCTGCTGCTTTGCCCATCATGATTTTCTCCAGTGCTGCCTTCAGTTCTTCCATCTTTATGCCATCTTCACCACCGTTGGTTTCCTCTTCTGTGCTAGTAGTAGTAGTAGTTATTTCTGATGCTTGACCTTGCTCACCATCAAGGAGTTCTGAGAAATATTCTTTCCATCTTTCTGATACTTCTTTGGGGGCAGTAAGCAATTTACCTTGGTTGTCCTTTATAAATTTAAGAGGGCACAGTTTTTCCTTCCTCATGTTCTTTAGGGTCTTTTTGAACAATTTATGGTTTTCTTGAGCATCTTTTCTAGCTTTTCTCCAAATTCTTCCCAGGACTTCTGTTTTGCTGCTAGCACCTTGTTCTTTGCTTCTGTTCTGAGTATCACATATTCTTTATATTTCTCTGTTTTTCCTGCTGTGTATTTAGCTCCTAAGTATTGTTTCCATGCCTTTTTCTTCTCTTTTATCTTCTCTTTAACTTCCTCTGTCCACTAAGGTGTCCTCTTTCTTTTCTTCCCAAGTCAGACTTCACCACATGCTTCTGATGCAGCTGTCTTTATGATATCCTTGAATTTAAGCCAGAGGGTTTCCAGGTCATCAGGTTGTTCTTCTGTGTTTCTCACTGCTGTAGCAACAAACCCCTGATATCTGGTCTTAACTTCTGGCTCTCTCCGCTTGTAGGTCTTAATGCTCATTTCTCCTGTTTGTTTACTTAGCTTTTCCTAGGCAGTTGTTCTTTTAATTGTTAGCAGGTAGTGATCACTTCCAATCTCTGGTCCCCTCCAGACTCCAGCATCCCGGACATACTTGAATGCCCAACTATGGCATAGTCGATCACTGATTTCTCATTCTTTGTTGATTCACATCTAGTATATGCATGTATGCACTTATGGGGGAACTTTGTGTTTGTAATGATCAGATTTTGCTCAGTGCAGAATCTAAGGAGTATCTTCTCCATATCTTCCGATAACTCCACCCCATCTAGCATGGCCATTTCCAACTCTGGCATTGAAATCTCAGCATGATAATTTCATCTAGGCAGTCGTCCACTGTCCTTTGAAGCAGCTCGAAGAATTCCTCCTTGACCTCTGCTCGCTGATCTTCACTTGGCCCATACACAATGACAAGGTTGACTATGGTTTCTCCTTCTTTTAGTTTTAGGACCATAATGTGCTCATAGACAAAGTTCCATCCCTTTATACTATCCTTTTGGTTTTTTGGCCACCAAAAACTGATGTGTCGTATTATTTAAAGTTCCGGAGAAGGTCTCTGTGGCCAAAGTATACACTAGGGGATAGTCCAACAACATGAATCAGCATAACTGCAGTGAGCTGACAAACAACTCCTTCACAATTCACACATATGCAGTTTATTATACTTGACACAAAGCTCCATGAAATCAGTTCTCACCCAAAGGCAACTGCAGTAATAAGTAGTTGTCCAGTCCGTTCACTATCAAACGCTGGTCAATGGCAATCAAACAAACTTTATTTTTCATAGTATACATATTATAGATATACATTTCCTGAATATAATAAACCAGGGACACCTCAACTAAGTATATTGATGTCCTGGTGATGGAATGATGCAGGAAAAACAGTAGTATACTGCAGGAGCTCAATACACACAAGCCGCATCTCCTTCTTGCAGACGATCACCTCACTTTTGCTTCAAAATGTTCGCGTCTACACCATATCGGCATGACGTCACTTCCTTTATTAATAAGAAAGTCCGTATAAAATTATCAGAAAAGGAGCCCTGTCGAGCCAACTATTATACCGACATAATCGTTATGAATTCTAATCATAACAACAACCCACGCCCCCTTTAGCTCATTCAGATGTGGGGACACCACTGTCAAGCAGCGTGTCGCCATCGATATCCATAACTCCTTGTCCCTTTTTCTTCGTTTCCTTTAAAACCATGATTTCTAGTTTTGCTTTGCTCATCTCTTCCACTAGCTTCTCTTCTTTCCCATTTATACTCCTTGTATTCCATGTTCCATAAGTCGTAGTCCGTTCCAGTTCGTCGCCTTTAGAATCATTCCGGTTTTCTCTTTTGCATTTCTTGTAATCATGTTTTAAGGCAAACAGGTGATTGGCCTGTTGTGCCTTTGCATGATGGAGGACCTGCCTCCTTAAGGCCTCCATGCAGGCCGCCCTCCTCCTTTTTCAGCTGGGCTTGGGACTGGCCTAGGCAGAGTTGATAGCAAGAGTGCACTTGGAGAAACATCCCTACAAGTTGTTGGCTTGTACATATACTTGACAGCAACATCAGATTTGGAGTAATGGACAGTAATATCAGATTTGGAGTAATGGACAGTAATATCAAAATAACAAAAAAGGCAAGAGCATCATTCATTCCAATGGAAAATGGACGAAAATCAAAAGAAATTAAGACCAGAACAAAAGAAAACAATCAACTCAAATGTTGTTAAGGATTAAACTGGTATGACAAATTCACCAATGTTGAACTGATGGAAACAACCAGAGAAATACCAGTGGAATTGGGGAGTGAAGAAATAATGCTGGCAATGGATAGGAAACACAGTGAGGAAACTATTTGTAAGGTAGTTCTTGGTCTGAAACCCACAATGCAAAAGAATAGGAGACTGAAAATATTTAAAAGGTGCACAGACAGCATGGAAAAAACTTGAGCAGATGGCACAGAAGGGGAAGGCTTAATGTGAACTTGCTGAAGGACCATACTTTACAGGGAATTGAAGATGCAACGGAAGAGACATTCTGGGTGTAACTGTTCAAATATACTAGTGTTAGGTACATTTATTACCTAAGGGGGTAGTCGTCGGTCCTGCCAAATGTACGCACCAGTTTTATATAGTTATATTATTTGTGCGGTCGAATGATTCGCGCACTGACGTGCACAAAGCAGTGAGTGTTGCTTTGGAACGCACGGGTAACCTAGTTGAGTAGTTTGTGACGTCATGTGTTGAAGTGGAAACATGGAACTGTCTTGTGTCCATGATAGTAATTTTATATTTCGTATTCAATGGCATTTTTAAGGAAGCCATTTATTCTAGTGATCTGTATTGGTCTTCAGGTCGAAACCAATATCAGGAATGTCACATGAGTTATCGTCCCACTTCTTATTTTAATGCTGTATGAAAAAGGCCGCTCTAATACTAGTCTAGCGGGAATTAAGATGTTCCTAGAATGGATCTACAGAGTCGCTTGCCTTTAAGATTTGAATCGTAGACGGAGAATTCCTACGAGTAGAAGAAGTTATATTGTTTATCTTATGCACATGTTTTATATGCCGTACATGCTTCAATGCCAAAGTCGTGGCTTGGGTGTAAAGAGAGGTTAGCCAACTGAAAGCCTTTACTGTTAGGATTATCGTATATGACTTTGTGTGAAAATTATATGATGTACAACGCTATGTATGAAGAACGTCTGGGAATTTTAACAAATGTAATATGGAAGATTTCACCCCAGAGTATGTATACGTTACCATGATAGACGTCCTTGAAAGAAGGTCAACGGTCGTGACTGAGAAGGATATTATACGGTAACAGTTTTGTAATCCTTAGTCTATGGACAGAGGTCTTTACTAGAAGAGAATCTTCAGGAACTTTAGCAGTAATAATCAATATGTTGTCGTGTGATCTTTGCGCCTGTGACGATGTCCGTCTTGTCCACTTCGTGTCCTGGTGAATAAAATCTATGTAAAGTTACCAACGACTCGTGTGCTGCCAATACTTGACCAGTTCACACAATTCAAGATACATTGTTGGTTTTTCGTTTGAAAGACATTGTTGACATTTATTCATTGTAACCATTCGCGTTTCTATTCATCACTATGAAAACGACACCAACAATAACTGGTGGCCAATGTGGGGACTGGAAGTAATTTCAGGAACATACCCATCCAATTGATTGTTTGAAAAGAAGAATGTTTACTTTCAAGGCGACATCATCTCAATTTGGATCCTAGCGGAATATGAATCATAATCAACTTAAATGCTCAAGGTCTTCAATCAACCTCCATCTCTTCATCATTATTGCGTGCGAGCTGTAATCTAGATAAGCAGAACGAAGTATTGCATCCTCTTACGTACATACTCGGGGACAAGGCACTTTGATTTTTACCTGCACGCGAGCTAAGTATAACTTGTATCCGTTATACCCTTTATTACTATTAGCTGTGCCTTAATTGATTATGTCCACTTATATATTTTCTATGTTATGTGTTATGTTTTGTGTATTCTTCGCGGGAGGTTGGGCGGTAGATCTGACGAACGAGATCCATCTCGAAGTCAATTCGGGCTCTTCGTCAGACGTTCTGTAGGACATTATTTTGCAGACTTCCCGCAGTGGAATGTTCCTACGCGTGAGCGTAGAAGGATTCTAGGTCCACTGTGTCTGGTGGTCTGTGACACCTGTCTGTGTTAGCTGTAGTGTCACGTTTACTTGTTGTTTTTGGTAGCTATTTTTACTTGTACCTTAGTTTTATGATGAATTTTGTATGTGATTATTGTCCGTCTCACCTTTCCTGTCGTTTAGTTTTTTACAAAACCTTTGTTTTTACACTGTGGTGTCTATTGTCTTGTTGAATTTAATCGCAGTTATCATCGTAATTCTTTACGACATTCCATTTTAGTTTCTCATTTTATTTTAATTGGATTTCTGCGAACGTCTTCGTTTGTTTTGAATATCTTGTCGTGTCATTATTGTGCTATTGTTTGTCACGTTATTGCTTTCACACCATTACATGTTATAAATTACATTATTAATTATTAATATTATTGCCTATTATATAAATTGATTTTACCGTTCTAGAACAGGAACGAAGAACACTAGTTGTAGTAACACTTTTAATAGTATTATTACATAATAATATTGAAATGGCTACCTTAGACTATTTCATTAAGCAAGCAAAAGCTCTTCAGATGGCTCCTGATGAAGCAAAAACATTTGCACTTGCAGAATATAGGAAAGCTCAAGAAATAGAAGCCGAACAGAGAAAGTTAGAAACTTTACGTTTGGAAAATTTGAAATTTGAGGCAGATCAAAAACGGATTGAGGCTGAGGAGAATGAGAAAAAAAATGAGATTAACTGCTGAGGAGGATGAAAAGAAGAGGAAATTTATAGCTGAGGAAGAGGAGAAAAAAATGAGATTAGCCGCTGAATTAGAAGAGAAACGTTTTCAGCGAGAAGCAGAACAGAAGCAAAAGGAGTCTGAAGAAAGACTTAAAAAGGAAATGGAACAAGGAAAGAAACAGAAAAAAAAAATAGAAGAAAGGAGATTAATAGCTGAACAAAACACAAAACGACTTCAGCTTGAGATGGAAGAGAATGATAGAAAACGACAGCATGAACTGAAATTAGCAGAGTCAGAATATGAGAGACTTAGGTTAACTCAGGAAGCTAATTCTCAGAGAACTTTTGAAAGCCACACTTCATCCAGACAGGATCATTTTAAGGAAATTCACCTTAAATTGCCAAAATTTAATCCCCCGTCTGATGACGTAATATTCTTCCTAGATAGGTTTGAGGCCACTTGTGGGTCTTATAACGTGGATAAAGCGCTATACTGTACATATTTATCCAGATTACTTACAGGAGATGCATTAGCAGTTTATCATACCACCAGCATTGGTGAGAAAAATGACTACAATGCTCTTAGAGCAGCACTTCTGCAAAAATTCCAAATGACAGAAAACGAATATCATTTGAAATTTCACACATTACTACCTCAATCTGGCAGAAATTTTAGTGATTTTCTGTCACAGATACGACTAACATTAGAAAGATGGATCGAATTATCCAAAATTGAAAAGTCGTATGAAGGTCTCTTTGATTTACTGATGCGCGATAAGGTACTTTCGTCGGTAAACCCTACATTTCTCGCATTTTTACACGAACGGAAACCTTTATCAATGAAAAATTTAGAAGAACATGCAAAAAATTTTTGCACTGCTCACCCAAACATGGATCTAAGTAACGCGCAGATTAAGAGTGAATTGCCTGTTGCTTTTGCAGCACAACAAAACAATTTTTCACGCAATCGTTCTTTTAGTGCTGATAGGTATGTCAATAAGGGAAATAATCATAATTTCACCAATGATAACTTTTACAAAGGGAAGCAATTTCAACAATCTGCTCCATTTAATGTTTCTTGGAACCAAACTCACAGATCGCGAGATTTTGGTAACAATTATTTTAAAAATAATCAAGGACATTATAATAAACAAAACTGGAGATCAAGGTCTCAGGGTCCGCAAAACAGACAATTTTTTGGAAATAAACCATTTAACCAACATCATAACGATCATTCTACAAATTATCGGACTAATCCAAATTTTAACTCTAGCAGAAATGACAATTATGGCAATTTTAATGACAAAAATCACAATCGATCGCGCCGACGAGATAGATCGTCGAATAATACAGGTAGACATTCTAATGTTGCTTTTAATGATACACAGGCTAACATTGAACAGGGTAAAGTAGCTGAAACTCACAATGCTATGTCTTGTTCTCTAGATTGTTCCCAGGTGAAAGACTGCCCAGAATGCTCGACTCTTTTCCAGCCTAAGGCGATCACGACGCTGCGTTGCGGACATACCTTGCCTAGCCTGCCTGCAGTCTGTACAGCCACTGCTGCGTCAGTACACCAGGGACAGGGCTCTCTTAAGTTTCACAAGGGATTTGTCAATAATATTTCATGCTCTCTCCTATTTGACTCAGGTTGTACAACAATCGGTGTCCGGACTTCGCTGATCAACCCAAGTTGTGCCACGGGCCGGGTTGTCAAATGTGTAACATTTGGTGGCACTATTGAAACATTTCCCACTGCTATTATTGATCTTAACACACCTTTCTTTACAGGAAAGATCCAAGCATGTCTTCTGCCTAACCCAATTTGTGATGTAATACTTGGTCGCATACATGGTATTAAAGAGTGTACACCACAGCAAATTGCTGAATGGGAAGAGCGACATATTCAAACTGCAAATGCAGTAGTGACTAGAGCGCAAGCTACTAATATGTCGCATGATACACCTATTGAACCTACAGTTCATACCACTTGTGATGATGATGCTCCTATTTCACGGGAGTTGTTTGCAACATTGCAAAAGAATGATAATTCATTAAAAAAATTCTTTCAGTATGTTAACAAAAAGAATACAAGCAACAAACTTGCAAAATCTAGACATGACTTTATACTTAAAAATGGGATTTTGGTTAGAGTAATACGGGAAAAGGATTTATCCTTATGTTCTCAGATTCTTGTCCCATCCTGTATGAGATCTCGTATATTACGACATGCTCATGACTCGCAATGTGCGGGCCATATGGGTTTTTCGCGTACCAAATCCAGAGTGCTTTCGGCATTCTACTGGCCAGGCGTCCATAGAGATGTTACTCTCTATTGTCGGTCCTGTTTGATATGTCAAGAAGTTAAGGTACGGGGTCCATTTCATGCGGCTCCTATTCAAGCTGCGGACATCCCGATTAGACCATTTGATAAAATGGCCATTGACATTATTGGTCCAATGCTTCCATCTGCTAGAGGGCATACGCATATTCTTACGTGCATTGATATGTGCACTCGTTGGCCTGAGGCCATCCCTCTCAAGAACACTTCATCTGCCAGTGTAGCAGAGGCATTGATGTTAATCTTCTCACGCATTGGTTTTCCACGGAAAATCTTGTCGGATCATGGGGTTCAGTTCATTTCTGAATCCATGTCTCAAGTGATGAAGACATTAGGTATAGATAGATCTCTTAGTTCTATTTATCATCCGATGTCAAATGGGTTAATTGAGCGTCTCAATAGGACACTCAAGCAGTTGTTGGGTAAGATGACTCAAGACCATCCCCAAGACTGGGATCGGGTCCTACCCGCTTGTCTCTTTGCGTATCGCGAGGTACAAAATCAAGCAACGGGGTTTTCTCCGTTCCAGCTTGTTTTTGGCATGCAACCACGCGGTCCGATGTCGTTAATCCACGACTTATTGGTGGATGAGAATATTGAAGAGGAAACTCAATCCTCTTATGAGTATGTGATCTCTCTTAGAAAGAAAATCATAGATGCTTGTAGACTAGCTACTGCATCATCCGAACATGCCAAAGAAAAAGCTCGTCTATCTGCAAACAAATATAGACGTCTTCGCCAGCTCATACCTGGTGATGAAGCTTTTGTATTACTCCCTGCGCATAACAATCGTCTTTTAATTACCTGGAGAGGTCCTTTCAGGATCATCTCAAGAATATCCGATGTCGACTACATCGTTGATGTTAATGGCAAACATAAAACCTTCCACATTAACATGTTGAAGGAGTATTACTCACGTCCTGATTATCTACAATCGGTGTTCCAAGCAACTGACGATCCTACACCACCTATTCAACACTATTCTAGTTTGTCAGTCATCCAAGAAGAGGAATCTTCTTTCGATGATGTACAACTACCAATACCAGTTGTACCACTCCATTCCACTGAGAAATGGAATGATTTTACTATCTCATCTACTCTTACTGATGATCAACGTCAGCAAGTCTCTAATATTCTACACACGTATGAGGATGTCCTCACCGACATCCCAGGTCATACGTCAGTCATCCAACATGACATTATTTTGACTGACGATACACCGATTCGAGTTCGCCCATATCCTATTCCTTTACACTTTCGTGATAAGGTTGATAAGGAATTGGATGATATGCTCCAATTAAATATAATTGAACCATCTTCATCACCATATTCTTCTTCTATGGTAATCATTAGGAAGAAAGACAACAATATACGTCTTTGCGTAGATTACAGGAAGTTAAACAAAGTTACAAAATTCGATGCGGAACCATTACCTCTTTTAGACGACTTATTAGAGAAATTATCTCATGCTACATTCTTTTCGAAATTTGACCTTTCAAAGGGTTATTGGCAAGTGCCACTCACTACGAAAGCAAAGCCATTCACCGCTTTCTCGACGCCACGGGGTCTTTTTCAATATAATTTTATGCCTTTCGGGTTAATGAATGCGCCAGCTACCTTTGTACGCATGATGCGCCGCATATTGTCTCATCGTCCCGATGTCATTACTTATATAGATGACATCTGTCTTTTCAGTGACTCTTGGGATGAACATATTCAGGGTTTAAAATCTTTACTTTCTACCTTACGGGATTATAACTTAACAGCGAAACCTTCAAAGGCTTTTGTCGGTTTTCATGACATCTCATTTCTTGGTCACCGTATAGGTCGCGGTTTAATGTATACAGAAGACAGTAACGTCTCTAAAATTTTAAACATCTCAGCACCTAAGACAAAAAAACAAGTGAGGTCACTCTTAGGACTAATACAGTTCTATTCTAAATTCATCCCTCATTTGTCTACTATAACTGCACCTCTTTCTTCGTTACTGAAGAAAGGCACACCTAATGTAATAAAGTGGTCGCAGGATCACCAAACGGCGTTAGACTATATAAAACAAATTTTTTCAAATAAGCCTTTTTTAAGGTTGCCTAACAAAGATCTCACCTTTGTTCTTCGCAGTGATGCTTCTTCCTACGCTATCGCGGCAGTTTTGATGCAAGAATACGGAGGCACCTTATTTCCAATTATGTACGTATCCAGAAAGCTTACAACGAGCGAGATGAAATACTCCGTTCTAGACAAAGAGCTCCTTGCTCTTGTCTGGTCAATCACAAAACTGGATCGTTATCTCCTCGGATCACACTTTGTGGTGGAGTCTGACCAGAAAGCTCTTACCGCATTGAATACTGGAAACGTTAAGTCATCAAAGTCAGCGCGTTACGCTATAGCTCTTCAACCGTTCCATTTTGAGATACGAGCTATTCCTGGAGTGCAGAATGTATTTGCAGACTGTCTTTCAAGATGCCCTAGTGAACTTGGTGAAACTAAACTACTTTTAGATGGAGAAACGTCCTCACCGAAACATGAATAACTTTGTACAGTGTCATTAATTGTACATCTGTGAAGACTATGTATAGTTTTGCAGTATTCGTATAAATATAACTTTCAGAACATACTTACATATGGATTATAACATTATTTCTTGTGAAGTAACGTTTTATTAGAACGGGAACAGTGATATTAAAGTAACATTTTTTTTAGTATGGAAACATTGGTAAAAACGACAAACAGACATTCGTTAGTGTTATGGAACATATTACACTACATATCGTGTTCGTAAACTTATTTCGTGCATGGAACATTAGAAACATATTCTTGTTGACTCTAAATAGTTCTGAACGAATATTCACAATGACTGAAATTAGAATTACTTAGAATAAATTACTAGTTATTTATTTATGTGTAATTAAGTACTAGAATTAGATTAATTCAATTTAATCGATTTAATTGATTATGAATCACACATCTACTAACGTTATTAGTGTCTCGCAATACGTGTAGTCACGTATCCTACTACATGATATTTTACTTTTAGATAACTAGTCAAACTTACTAGTGCTAGATATCAGTAAGTGCGTTGCTTCTTAAAGTGTTTAATTATGCATTGCTTCATTTTTGCACATTGTATTTCAAAATTTTCTGTTTCACTGATTCCTTTATCATTGATTATCATCAGTGTTGCTGTTCATTTTCATTTTTGAAATCATATGTTTCAAATTTTGCTGAAAACTTAGTTGAATTTTATTATCATCTTTTTTGTTGATTCTTCATTTTCATTTTTTTTTCAACTTCTTTTTACTTCGAATATTACCACATCGTTCCAAAGTAGGTCGATGGTGGATGTGTGCTTTAATGCATACTGTCATTTAGTTATATTAATTTCAAGTCAATTTTCTCTTCTTAATATGATAATTTTATGCATTGTATATATTGTTGTAGTTTTGACTCACCTCTCTCGAGTAATTAGTTCGAAAAAAATTAATGGGATTAATTTTTTTAAGGGGAGGTAATAAGGGAGCTGTTACGTACATTTATTACCTAAGGGGGTAGTCGTCGGTCCTGCCAAATGTACGCACCAGTTTTATATAGTTATATTATTTGTGCGGTCGAATGATTCGCGCACTGACGTGCACAAAGCAGTGAGTGTTGCTTTGGAACGCACGGGTAACCTAGTTGAGTAGTTTGTGACGTCATGTGTTGAAGTGGAAACATGGAACTGTCTTGTGTCCATGATAGTAATTTTATATTTCGTATTCAATGGCATTTTTAAGGAAGCCATTTATTCTAGTGATCTGTATTGGTCTTCAGGTCGAAACCAATATCAGGAATGTCACGTGAGTTATCGTCCCACTTCTTATTTTAATGCTGTATGAAAAAGGCCGCTCTAATACTAGTCTAGCGGGAATTAAGATGTTCCTAGAATTGATCTACAGAGTCGCTTGCCTTTAAGATTTGAATCGTAGACGGAGAATTCCTACGAGTAGAAGAAGTTATATTGTTTATCTTATGCACATGTTTTATATGCCGTACATGCTTCAATGCCAAAGTCGTGGCTTGGGTGTAAAGAGAGGTTAGCCAACTGAAAGCCTTTACTGTTAGGATTATCGTATATGACTTTGTGTGAAAATTATATGATGTACAACGCTATGTATGAAGAACGTCTGGGAATTTTAACAAATGTAATATGGAAGATTTCACCCCAGAGTATGTATACGTTACCATGATAGACGTCCTTGAAAGAAGGTCAACGGTCGTGACTGAGAAGGATATTATACGGTAACAGTTTTGTAATCCTTAGTCTATGGACAGAGGTCTTTACTAGAAGAGAATCTTCAGGAACTTTAGCAGTAATAATCAATATGTTGTCGTGTGATCTTTGCGCCTGTGACGATGTCCGTCTTGTCCACTTCGTGTCCTGGTGAATAAAATCTATGTAAAGTTACCAACGACTCGTGTGCTGCCAATACTTGACCAGTTCACACAATTCAAGATACATTGTTGGTTTTTCGTTTGAAAGACATTGTTGACATTTATTCATTGTAACCATTCGCGTTTCTATTCATCACTATGAAAACGACACCAACAACTAGAAAAATCTCTACAAAACATCAAGGCCACCGATCTTACATAAGAACATCAGTGACTCCATATGGCAAAAAAAAAACAAAAACAAACAACAATAGCAGAAATAAGAAGAAAATGAGCACTTGAAACCAAAAATGTGTCTTCAAAACTAACTCAGCCATTGGTTTAAAAAACAATATAATTAAATAAAATAATAACTTGGTTAACCACTGAAACAAACAAAATAAGCGGTCAAAATTAAACGTAAAATCCTGGATTTGCAAGAAAGTCCTAGAAACACTGCCCCAAATAGGGAAGAAAGAGTGAGAACTTGAAACACACACTGAACCCACTTATCCACTGAAACAAAAAAAAAGTGCTTACTTAGATCTGAACTCGGCTAACCAGTAAAACAAAAAAAAATAACCATGGTCAAAACTGAATTCAATAAACTGCTAAAATCATAACGGTTATAACATTCAAATAAATTGTAAAGGCAGATACTGTCATCGGGGAGTGAAGTGTTAGAGACTACTATACTTCGAGAGGTGGGGTGACCTGTTCTCTTCCTCGCTGCCTTTGCCTTCCATAACTTAAGCAGTCAGGTACCCATTAACAGCTGAGTAGACTGCAGCGTGATTCCTCCATGTTTTGAACCTGGCACCTTTGCCGTGAGAAGCCAGCGCTCTAACCACTCTGCAAATTGAAAACTCAACAATTACGTTTACTTACAAATAAAATAAAACATTTTTACCTCCGTGGCAGAGACTGATTTGAGGTGGGTAAGAATTTCTCCAATCAGAGTATCTGCAATCGCCTTTATCTCGGCCAGAAACTTGGGATCACTGCCATACATTGAATCATTAGAGTCCACTGGGAAAACAAAGGAAGGCATGTCATTTTACTGATGGCACACCCCTATTACTGTAATCCAGACAATGATTATGGGAACAGAAAAAAAGAACATTTTTGTTCTTGTTATTATGTAGCCTTCAACAAAAAAACCGTGGCCTGAGTGTAACAGATTTACAGCAGTTTTTTAAAACTTTGCCAAAAATAAATGGGATAACTAATTTTCAAATATATAGTTACCTGTACTCAAAAAATGCAAAGCAAATTTTGGACATTAGTCCTTAACACTTTTGTGTTAAATAAAAGTGGTTTTAAAAACGTATTTATATGGAGGAATACTGCAGAACATTACATACAGTATACACTACTGAGGAATAATGTACACTCGATAAAACAAGTAATGAGGCAGGTAAGTCTTCTTTCACTTGATCTGGTTTTTTTCCATACAGCAAAAACATCACGATGTCAAGATGAAAGGGAACATTAGTTTGGTGTTATAAATAACTTGTGCTATGCTTTTTGACACAGTATTCTTCTTCTTCGATCCTAAACTGCTGACTGTCAAAACCGTGGCTGTCACGCCTGGTGGCGTCTTGTAGGGTAGCAACAAACTGCCCCCACTTTGCTTGGTCGGTGGCCATCCTTTGTGTAGTGCCCCAACTCTGGTTTTTGGTCATTCTTTATTTCGCTTTCCTTCTGGGGTCCATAACATAGCAGTTCTTTTGATGGCATTAGGGTCTCTTCTGAGGACATGGCTAACCCAACTCCAGCGTCTGCCAGCTATGATGGTGCGCATGCCTTCTTGGTTGCTCAGAGTAAGTAACTCTAGGTTGGTGATGGTATTCGGCCATATATACAGTATTAATAGCAGAAAAAGACCTACAGAAAATGTTAGATATTGTTGTGAATGAAAATGCAGAAAAAGGACTCAACCTGAACAGAAAGACAATCGTAACAGTTGTTATCTCCAAGCAAAGGACTCCACCGAAATGCTGGATATAAATAGAACAACACTGAAAAAAACACAGTTTTAAATACAAAGGCAGAAAGATTACATCGGATGGAAAAATGCATCAGTGAAATTAAAAACATAATGTGTCGAGCAAAAACAACATTCCATGCATGGAAATCAACAGCAGAAATGATGGCGAGCATAAAAAAAATTGAGATCTGTGGTGGGACATAATCACTTATGCCTCACAGCATGGCACTTGACGATATAATTTATATTATAAATTGAAGGAGAGAACTACAGACAGACATCTTCTTCTTCTTCGTTCACCCTCAGATGTCAACTTGAATAAGTTCAAAGAAAGCAGTGGTCAGCCTGAGGCTGTTGATATCTCCGTAGATTTTCTCCAGGAATGGTACTGGTGATGGCCATATGCGTCTTCTCTGTTCCTCATATGTTAGGCACCTTTGAAGCAGGTGTTCGGCAGTCATTTTACCAGTGCCACAGTCACACTCATCCGTAGTTCCTATCTTTAATTTATTGAACAGATGGTATCTCAATCTGTTATGACCAGTGCGAAGTCTGAAGATTACCACTTGTTCACTTCTGCTGAGCTGGTAATACGGATCATTATTTGTATGGCCTGGATGCTCTTCTTCCCACTTGTGCCTGTATCTGCGCTTGATAAAACTCTTGGACTCCTCATAGGTTATATTTGTGTCCAGCTGAGGAAGTTTTCCCCCTTCCTTTGCCAATCTGTCAGCCTCTTCATTTCCAGGGATGTTGCAGTGAGAAGGGATCCACTGTATCACAACTCTTTTGTATTGCTGACATAGTCTGTGAAGTGTTACTCTTAGGTCATCCAGTTCAGCATTTATTTGACTTTTCAGTGTTGTAATCACTGACAGCGCATCTGAGAAGATAACTACTGGTCTCTCTGAGCTTTTTTCTGTCATTAGAATTTCTGATGCAGTTTTTATGGCCTCTGCCTCTGCTCTGAAGTTAGTTGAAAATTTCCCTGTTGCGACTGCTATCTTTTCATTGCTTAAGCTCAGGAAGACTCCTCCACCCCCATCTTCTGTTGCATTAGTTGCTGATCCATCTGTGTACGCATGGATCCAGGTGTTGCTTGGGTAATGTTTCTCTATATATTTTGTGGTTAGGACTCTCCTTTCTGTTTCAGTTTGACTGTTCTTTCTCTCAATACCAGGAACATTTTCTATCATTTCAGGGAAGCACTGTTGTTTCCAAATTGGTAGCTTGTGTGCAGTACATATTGGCGTAGCTGTTGATATTGCATTTATGGGGTCTGCTCTCATCTTTGTTTTGACTGTCTCTACAAAGTTGCTTCGCTTCAGTCTTCCCCTTCCAAGTCCATTTATCCTCTGGTGCATTGGGTGATCTATCAGCCTCCTGAATTTCTCGGCTTGTTGCTGGGCTCTGCTATCTCTTCTATCCTCCATAGGCTGGAGGTGAGTAATCTTTTCCAACTCTTTTATTGGTGTTGATTTCATGCCCCCAGTTATGATTCTCATTGCTTGGTTTTGGGTTCTGTTTATTTTGTCAAAGTTCGACTTAGCGGCTGTTGACCATGCTGCAATGCCATATTCTAAGACTGGTCTCACTCGCCCAGTATATAGATTCTTTAGTACTCTCTCGTCTGCTCCCCAAACCGTGCCAGCAAGTTTTTTCATGATTGCCATTCTCTGCCTTGCTCTTGTCCTGTTTTTCTCAATCTGGGTTTTCCAAGTCAAGCGGCGATCAAAGGTAATGCCTAGGTAGTTTGGGTTTTCATCCAGATGTAGATTTTTCCCATTTAGCACCAATTTGGAGATCTGTGGTTTGTTTGAGAGAGAAAACACTGTGAATGATGTTTTCTCCTCATTTATCTTTACTAGCCATGCCTTGGCCCACTCCTCCAGTGATGTTAGGGCTTGCTGCATCCGAATGCTTGCCGTAGAGATATATTCCTCTGAGATCCACAGGGCTAAGTCGTCTGCAAAGGAGGCATTGTGGGTTCTTCTTGGAATATTCTCTGATATGTCATTTATATACGTGAGGAACAATGTGGGTGACAGGACTCCCCCTTGGGGAACACCCTGCTCCAATACCATCTTCCTACTGGTCTGTCCTTGTAGTTGGACTCTGGCCGTTCTATTTTCAAGATAGTGGCTGATCCATTTGAACATTCTCCCACACACTTCACTTTTTTGCAGCTTGACTTTCAGTCCATCTTTCCACACTTTGTCAAATGCTTTTTCTAGGTCCACCTTAACCACCATTGTGTGCTTTTTTTTTATTGGAAGGCATCCTCAGTTTTCTGATCTATATATGTGATCTGGTCTTCAGTGGATCTGTTTTCTGAATCCTGCTTGCTGTGAGACTAAGAGTTATTTTTCTTCTAGATGCCACATCAGTCAGGTATTTAATTATGCGCTGCCATCAATTTTCCTACACAGTTAAGTAGACTGATAGGTCTGTAGCCATTTGGTTCTGTCTGAACTTTGTCTTTCTTAGGTATTGGAATCAGTATGGCATCTTTCCATGCCTGTGGTACTATTCCTCTTTTCCAGCTGCAGTTTAGGATGGCCAGAAGCTTCTTTTTTGCCTTTGTTCCTAGGCCTGTTAGCATTTCATTGGCTATCCCATCTTTTCCGGGTGACTTCTTTTTCTTTAGCGCCCTCATTGCCTCTTCTAATTCTTGCATTGTTAACTTTGCCATCATGTGTTCTTCTGGTGCAAGCTTTTTGTTATCATGATTCCTTTGTTCATCAATGATGGCCTTTCTTCTGTCTATAGGGACACCAATGTGGTTTGCACCAGCATAGTGTTCCATGAGTGCATTTGCAGCTTTTTTTCCCGAGAGCATATATCACCTTGATTGTGATGTGATTTTTGTAAGGTTCTTCGTTGTTCAAAGCTCTAACTAGTTTCCACAGCTTGTTCCCTTCTTTATCTAGGTTGAGATTTTCTGTTGTTTGCTTCCAGCAGTCTCGTGTTGTTTGGTTTAATGTTCTTCTGTACTTTGCAGTGGTTGCTTTGAGCAAGATGTTTGCCTCAGTTGTTTGTTCTGTTTCTGCCGTGTCTCTGGCTTGTGCTACCTCATCTTCAAGTTTTTGCAGTTCTTCATTCCAGTATGGTTTATAGTTCTTTCTTGCCCCTCTCGGAATAGTCTCAATAGCTGCTTGAAGTATTGCTCTATTAAAGCTTTCAACCATATTTTTCATGCTGTTGAAGGAGATGAAGAAGACCTTAAGATGACGGCACAGGACGGGCAGACTTGGCATGAGTTAATTGGCTTATTGTTTTGGGAGCTGAAGGGCCATGATATACACACACATATGGTAGGGAATAAACACATTAATAACCTGGCAGAGATATTACACACATGCACCTTTATCAATATGGTAGAGGTATTCCTCCTGAGAAGCTGCTGCCAACATTGCCAGTACTCTTGTATAGACCAGCACACGTGCGTCGCTGTTCTGCTCCCATGTGTAGTCCTGCAGCACATTTAGAAGTCCCCGTAGCAAATACATTACTCCCATGTCTGGATTGTCCTATTAATATTTAAAAAAAAAACCATTTATCATCATTACTGTCACATCTTAAATACAGGACAAAGGATGAAGTCCAGCCACAGATAATATCTAGTCCCTAGCTTTCTGAGTCCGATAAGAAAAAGGGGCTCATTCAGATTTTCACCGGAGCATCACCAGCAATTTCTATATTAGGTCATATGTATTTTTGTATAAGTTTTTTGTAGTTAACTTAGTTCTCACTTTCTTACTCTTCTGTTTTAATTTGCTGGTCCCTGACGAAGGCTTTGTGGTTATCACGTAGGATGTCCTGTGTCCTAGTAAGACGATTCACCTATTTTTGTTTACCCTACTGCTTTTCAGAGTTTACCATTGTTTATGAGGTGACTTGCATTATCTATTCTGAACTCACAATTTGTGAAGTAGATAATGGTCTGCAAGATGTGACCGACTTATCCTCCATTTTGCTGACATGTATAGTACTGTTAGATGCAGGAGATGGATAGGACACACATTGGGGACACCTGGATAGGACACACATTGAGGAAACCTGGATAGGACACACATTGAGGACACCTGGTGATAGCATTACCAGGCAGTCCTTGTTGTGGAATCCCCAGGGTAAGAGAGGTAGTGGGAGACCAAGGAAGACATGGAGAAGAGAACTGGAGACATGAAGATGACACATGGTACAGGAAGACTTGGCATAAGTTTGTTGAGGGCCTATGCTCCTTGGGGAGCTGATGGGTGATGATGATGATGATCAATAGTCCTGTTAAATTGAGTTGTAGTCAGCAGCTTTAGGGAGTCACATGTACAAAACTGTTGATTTATGGTCCAACATGGTCCAGTTTTTGTCTAGTGATTCTGTCAGTTATAAGGAATTAGAAGAATAAAACTGTTGATTTCTGTCAACATGGTCCAGTTTTTGTCTAGTGATTCTGTCAGTTATAAGGAATTAGAAGAATAAAACTTGATTTCTGTCAACATTGCTCGCCCCCTTTTTATTGGCCAACTTGTTCTGCTGAGAGAGCATGACGTCACATGCGTATTAGGTCTGCTTAATTTCTTCGCAAGATGAATGAAATTTTGACTTCCGTTCCACCTCTTCCTTCATCGTTCTTGACTTCTGTCCATCCGATTCTGCCCATTTAGATCTCGTTAGAACCGGACAGTCCAGAGCTACCATTCCATCTAACTTTCTTATTCGTTGGGCAAATTTAACATTCTCCTACATTGCTCGAAAGTGTGTAGTGACCCTATCAACTGACAATTTTATGCATTCAACTTACATCTTCTATTCCGAAACCATTCCAGCCATAATACATATATG
Source organism: Oreohelix idahoensis (assembly GCA_024509875.1). Taxonomy (NCBI): domain Eukaryota; kingdom Metazoa; phylum Mollusca; class Gastropoda; order Stylommatophora; family Oreohelicidae; genus Oreohelix; species Oreohelix idahoensis. Next base: position 1,643,876 of record JAMPIV010010027.1, read on the forward strand.
TGAATATAGAGGCAATCTCCTAGAATCGAAACATATAAGTCTTTTTGCTATTCGTCCATCCTGGTCGTTATAACATCATTCAGAAGTTGGAACTAAAACACAGATCACTTTAACAACAAGGTGGCCATATTGTTAGGCATTGTTACCCGTGGCGTGATTGCGTGATATTCTTAGAGACACCGTCGTTTTGCAGTAATCGATTCTACAACCGTATTGGAGACAAATTTTGCCACAGTATTAAAAATTCCAAATATATGATTTTCCCAGTTCCCCTCAGATTTCAAGAAATTCATATGCTTAAAAGTTGTTCCATCATGAAGGTATTTTATATCTGCATACATTCTTCAGAAATGGAAAAACACAAGGTAACCAAAGACAAATATGACAGCAAAATCTTCCTTACCGGTATCACTAACAGTGTTGCCACAAAATTGTACACAAACTCGAGAAGGAATGGCTCTGACGACCTAGATTTCGAATCTGCAACATCCAATGTTTTTGGTACATCTGGAAGCAGGGATATGGCTGCCCTGAAGAACGCATCACCTAATTTTGAAAAAACAAAAATCTGGAACTAAGGGTCAGAGATTGATGTTACTGATGGATTTAAGGGCACCATTTTTTTTTTCTATTGCACTACGACCTAAAACAATTTAAACATTATCCCTTTCACTTCAAGAGTTGTGAAAGGCAATGACAAGCCTGTCAATACTCGCAAGGTTTTAAAGTTAAAAGTCACAAATAAATGCTTGTATGTGAATAAGCAGGCATGTGAATGTTTATGCATTTCTTTGAGGACATGTATGTACTGCAAAGATGTATTTACTTGTATATATACACACTAATACATACATGTGTGCATACATGTGTTGTGTATATGTGCACATATAGACAAAATATAACATATCCCAGAGTCCGCTAGGAGGACAACATTAGGCAATCTCCGAAGGACCAGGGACTAGATTGGAACCAGGCCAGAAAGAAGACAGCGATAGGACAGTATGGTGCTCCCTCCTCCAAACTTCTACACCTCACGGTAGAAGATGGATGACTAAGTAAGTAGTATAGACAAAATATAGCTTGTTTTTTGTAATTATATTCAGCCAATGAAAAGGTGAACCATTTGTAACCGGCTGAAAATGAAAAAAAAAAAAAAAAGTGTTACATACACAGGCATGCAAACACACACATTCATATATGGATGCACACACACAACTGGATTTTAAAATTTACAACACCACAAAAAAACATACAACCACATCAGGTAAAATGCTCACCTTGTGAGAAGCATTGATTGAGTAAGGCCACCTGCCCTGACAGCAGGTATAGTTGCAGTTGGGAAAACGCTGACTGCAGAGATGGGATGGTGATGAAGCAAAAAGCTGCACACGCCTAGAAATTGTGAGGGTAAGAGAGAATTAAAGCAGACGTAACCTTAGCTACTACTCTACAGTGAGGTCATAGAACAAATGTAAAAATTGTAAAAGCTCTTTTTATCTTTCATTAATCCATCACCCTTCAGCTCCCCAAGGAGCACAGCCTTCAACAACTGCATGCCAAGTCCTCCTACCCCTGCAACATTAGCTCGAGGTCTTCACATGACCTTCATTTCTGTCTCAAGTTCTCTTCTCCATGTATTCTTCAGTGTCCCTCAACCTCTCTTAACCCCGGGATTCCAGAACAAGGACTTGTATGTAATGCCATCAACATGCAAACTACGCATAACGACTACAAATAGGTGCCACACTTGTGAGCACTACAATAATGTTCATTACAACTCATAGCATGTGACGTGCAAAAGGCATACGCCAGAATTGCCAGCGACTTCTTATTTCTTGTTCCACTGGTTCTTTTCATCAGTACCATATTAGTGATCTTGCCATACCATTTCCATCCATCTAGTCTATGCAAGCACCCATTTATTCTTATCTTTGACAACCAAAATTAAAAAAAAAAACAATATGGTGAGGCCACCGCATTCAGCTTCCAAAAATGTACGCAACACATAAATAAGACTTACTCTGACAAAAGCAGCAGTTTTTCTTGAATGATTTCCCTTGACAACCTTCCTTGTTTCAACAGTCAGACTATTCACACACTGTAGGTATAATAAGAGATTGATATATTTTTCAACAGTGTCTCAGCAAATACACTTCCATGATGTCAGTCATAAAACTTACGCTCTGTGAACAAGTTAACTATAAAAACAACCAAAAATTATACTGAATAAATGCCAACTATAAGTTTAGCATATCATATGACCAAATGAAAAATTCACAGTTTAAAGTTCAGCTGATGCTAAAGATGGTGGGACACAACTAATAAAATGTGAACAAGGGTAAATCGGAAGCAGAGAAAGAGATGACCAGGCGAAAAAATCACACAAATTATGAGAAAAACCCTGTCTAGTTATCTCTAGACAATCTTTAACTTGAATACTGCAGGGAAGGATGTAAACAGAAGGTTAAATAAAACATGGAGATGAAACCTGGTATGTGACATTAAGAAAACTGGAATAATTTGAGCAGACAGAGAAATATGAACCCAGAAGGAGAAGCAGACTTGACAGCTACAGCCTAAAGCAGAGCTACTAAATTAGCAACACATGGACTTTATTCATTCTGCTCTACGGGGTCAATGGTCTGAATTTAAAAAAAAATATTACAAATCTGATGTACTACAGGGTCACTGAAAGGTCACTTCCTATTTAAACATTTTATGTCTTCACTCCTATCCAACTATTTTTTATGAAACAAAGCTCTCATCTAACGCAGTGGTTCTCAACATGGGCCATGCCATATTTCTAGGGGGGGGCCACAGTAAGATGTTAAAGTACCTTTTTTCCCAGCTAACAGTGACTATGAGGAGGGAGGGCACAGAGGTAAATGAGGCTCAGAAGGGGGCCATGAGCAAAAAAAAAAGGGTGAAAACACCTGATCTAAAGTATACTATGAAAGATGAAGAGAGGTCAAAGTTTAAATTGTGGAGACAAAAAAAAAAAACCAAACACATAAAACTAAAACACACACACACACACCCACATGCAAGCGCGCACACACACACAAACTATAGTATCCGGACAATCAGTATACAGAAACTGATTTTCCTGAACTCAGAGAATGGATACATCCAGGTTATCAACATTTTACAGCCTGTATGTGGTCTATTGACACTGAGTAGTTATTCTTGAAACTACATGTGAATAAATGATAAGATAGGAAACTCTTTACAGAGCGATACAACAGGAAGCAATCTGATCATCAGAAGAGGTCCCCCCGTCCGACAAGTGTTTCGGCCCGATATACTCCTTTACACTCTAAGGGGAGCGGGCCCACTTGGGTCATGACTCCCAAGCGTCTCAGCCTCCTGTTGTCTTGTATCGAAAATGAACCCATTTCACTTATGGTAGCAACTTTAATCCACAACTCCGCCAGCCGTGGAGGCAATTGTGAAAGTAACAAAGAGAAGACAAATTATTCTGTTCGTTCTGTCGCACACACTGAGACACCATCGTGAAGCCGACGCCACTGCGCATTCGCCACTGAAATTCTGACACTGACACCTCTATAATATACACCGCCTGTCACCTCTCAGCCACAGCCCTTTCACTAGTACACCAAAAATTCAGCGTATTGTGGATTTAGAAAACTTCCTGGTGTTTTCTGTACTGTAGCGTTTATTGTCACGATTTCCATTGCCCATTGCGGTTGTTTCACAGCCAGCCTGATGCCTTTTCAGCAGTTTCACTAAGCCTCTTCAGTGCCCTTGTTCTCGACTGTCCCCTCAGCCCCAACAGTTTCAATAGATCATACACTGATGCAGCCACAAGCCCTCTTGCGCCCACTTCAACAGCCATGACCCTTGCAGTGAACCCATCATGTCTCAGATCCACGGCCAGATCACTATACTTGGCCGCTTTGAACAAATGTTGCTTGTCTAATCTGGATTCAAATGGCACGGTCAGTTCAATCAGTATGACCTGAAGCGTTGCTGAAGAATGAAGCACTATATCCGGCCATCTCCGCGATTTTCTGATACTCTCTGGATATGCCCCTCGTCCAGGTAGGTCTACCGCCATCTTCCAGTCATTTGCACAGTCAAGAAGAGATGGTAAACTGCTACCAGGTTTACTCGGTTTGGGGTGTGCTGACTTTCCTGCCCTCAGAAAGTATGTATTTGCGGTGCTCGGCCTGGGTTTGCTATTCGCCTTCATCCTTGCCAGATCTATTGTCGCAGCAAGCTCATTTAGCACTTTGTTATGGTGCCAAGTGTATCGCTGTTACGGTATATGTTATTAACGCCATCTGCTAAAGGTTAGCAGACGTGCAATTGTAAAGGTTAAGACATTTAATATATTACGATAGATGTTTCAATTATTGAACGCTCCATACACGATCGATTATGACGTGTCTAGCGTTGTTTGGGTCACAGTCGGTAACTAGGAGACGCTACCCTTTGTTACTTGACCGCCAAGCTGGATAGCTGCGTTTTCTAACCTTCCAATTCAATGGCATGATATAGCCATTTATATGTGCATTTATGATGGACCAGGGTCAGTCCTAGAACTCTATATGAGAGGAAACTTATGGAGGTTAGTGTTTAACTAGAATCCTCAGAAGGAGGAGAATAATCGTCCAATCCGTATAAAATATTCAGACTCGCAGTCTCACTGTCGGCAGGTAGCCATGTCTATCTGCGCGTGCATATAGCTGTGATGTTCTGACGACAATACTGCATTGTATCCTTAAACGGACATTGACACGTAAACCAGCAGTCTACGTTATTGATTAATTTATGCATGACTTATACGGACTTATGTTCTGCTCATATTTGAAATGATCATCCTGTGTGTACATGTGATTAAATATTACGGACTCAACCTGAAGGCATTAATTACTTCATTAATGTTGCTGAGTTCAAGTATTACATGTTACTTCTTCATACCATGCTACTGAGTTGTATGAACGCTTCACCCTAATTCGCGTAATGATAAAACAAGCACGATGAACAAGAAATCACTAAAATAACTATACTCAGCACATGATCTTCAACCAGCAAATAACTCAGCAACAAAGTGGTGGCCAGTATGGGGAACGACAGAAAAAAGAAACAAACTTCTGTTCCTTACGCACATGTTAACCACAATATTTACGATCAAGTTTCGATCACATGATCCAGTCGAAGATGACGTTGTACTCATTATAATGCCTAACAACGTGATGTCACCGAAGGTCGTGTAGGTGAACTGTCGGAGAAACCAAAGCCGTTTTCTAAGTCTAACCGGGGGAAACATGAGCCATTTGAAGCAAACACACGATATGGACTACAGGAGCAGACAGTCAGGGGCTTTAGCCTAGCTGTTGACGACCTCTAGCACTGATCTAAGCAACGGAAAAGATAAGTCTAGTTGTTTAACTGTCGTCATTGCAAACAGTAATACTGAGTCCATGCCTTTGCCTGCATAGGCATGTTTTTTTCTGAATGTGTTTCATGTATTTTTTGGTTGTTTTAATGTGTTGTTAATTAGCGGGCCGGTTGGAGGGAACTGAAATCTCTGGGGAATGTCGCGAACAGCTGACCACCTAGATTTCAGTCGGTCTTAGGGCAGTTAAACGATTGCACTTTTGGAAGCCCCATTGAGGTTTGCCGGTGGACTGCCTGTCCAGATCTGCTATCATTCGACGGTTTGTGTTAGCTGTGCCGTTCCGTAGATAACTGGCGTATTTTATTTGTACTAAGTTCACATTTTTATTCAGTTTTGTATCATGTTCGTTAACTATTTCGTCCAGTCTACTCTTACTATCAATTTATTTTATAATTGTTAAATGTTTGTCCGTTATGAGTCCTGTGATGTCATCATTTTTTGCATTCATTTTTTTTTGTGTACTTTGTATATTAAGTTGACCTCGGGTCAGTCCTTGACCCTTCATTTGGCTTGTGACACTTCCGCTTGTTTTATTTAGTTCATAAATTCATTTTTAATTGTGAAAATGTCTTGTTTGCGTCTTGACATTGTTTGTACCCTTTAGTTGCATCATTGTTTTGTTTGTCCTCATGATATATATTAAATACTACATTAATAATATGATATTATATTCAATAATACACTTGTAATTTAATTTAATTAATTTTTTCTGATATTTAAGGTTAATATGGGACATTGCATAATTATGCAGTGATAGTCCAAGAAATTAGCACTACAATTTATAAGAGATGCCTAGGGCATAATAATATAATATATATATTGACCAAATAAAATAATCTTATAGTCTACCTTTGAGGTAACAGACCCATTGTATATTATTTAATATACTTTCCTGGTACTAAGAGAGTGACTTAGTACATTGAACAATATAATTACTAGGAATCATGCCCAACATTATTGGATATTAAGATTAATTGTGTGATGTAATTACATTATAGTTAACAGATATCATAACTATTTATGATATAGTTAGTACTTAGATACAATATTGTTACAAAATATTGTCTATTAGTTGAACTTAGACATAAGAGTTCAGTATTATTGTGATTATTTATATTGAATATTCCTAAGTTGAGTAAGTATAATAATTACTCTGAAGCTACTATTGACTATTTTAATCAGTAATTATCAATAATTACTTACCAGATAAAAGTCAAAATGCTTACTATAGACCATTTCGTTAAAATTGGTAAAGAATATGGTTATAAATCTCAAGAACTTCGTCAGTTTGCTGAGGCAGAACTGGAAAAACATAAAGCAGAAATGGAGGAACGTGAAAGAAAAGAAGCAGAGAAAAAGGCTGCATTAAAGAAAGAGGAAGAGGAACAAAAGGCTGCATTAAAGAAAGAGGAAGAGGAACAAAAGGTTGCATTAAAGAAAGAGGAGGAGGAACGTGAAAGAAAGGAAGCAGAACGTGAGATGAAGCAAATTGCCAAGGAAAATAGATTAAGAGAGATTGCTCAACGTGAAAGAGAAGAGCAAAGAGCAATTGCCAGACAGGAAGAAGAGAATAAATTGAAACGAGAGGAAATTATTTTACAACAAGAAATGGAATTGGCGCGTATTAAATTGGAGACAGCAAGATTACAAGCACAAAGTGCTGATGCAAACCAGAATAATAACGCACAAAATGGATCGTCATCCAGCCAAACTAAACATTTCTACAACTTTAAATTACCCACTTTCAACTTAAACGTGGACGACCTTTCATCATTCCTGTCACGTTTTGAACAGACTTGCAAAACAAATCATTTGCCCGAAGAGTCATGGGTACTCAAGTTAAATGAATTCTTGGTTGGAGAACCATTGACGGCTTCTCAAAATGCTGACCCATCAATAGCAAATAACTACGGTGCTATTAAGTCCTTGCTTTTACGAAGGTTTCACCTGGACGAGGAACACTGTAGGTTGAAATTTAAGGGAATTTTACCTGAATCTCCAAAAGATTTTGCAGGATTCATTGCGAACATACGCAATACATTTAATAGATGGGTTGAACTGGCAGAAGTCAACAAATCGTACGACAAATTAGTTGATTTACTACTACGGGATAAGGTATTATCTTCGGTTAGCCAACCATTCTTTGCATATTTGCAGGAGCGTAAACCAGGTACTATTGACGAGTTGGAAAAAATTTCTTTTAAACTACTGTTCAGCACATCCGAATGCGAACATTTCTAACTCTTCATTAAGAGAACCTCTACCTGTGGCGTCTAATATGGCCTACAATCATAATAACAAACAAAGACATCACAGTGTAGACAGAAGTAGGTTCCAAAGAAATCACAATGTTAACTTTCAGAAGGGACATAATAATGATTTCAACAATAAAAATGAGTTCAACAGAGGTAGATCACGAGATAGAAATTATTCACCTCAAACAAACTACCACAATAGTCAACATAACACTAATTATAATCGATCACATACCCCCAATAATAACAATAACTGGAATGGTAATAATCATGGCTCGAGACATCGAGATAATAGTTACTATAGAGGACGACGAGATAATTCTAACAATTATACTCGTAATCGATCTCATTCTCGGGGATCATCTCAGTACAACCATAATACAGGGGCGGCAGTTACAAATAATACTACCCCTATAGCTCAGGTCCCACTTGACGATAATACAACACAGTCTTCTGCTGCATGTTTTGCTATTAATTATAATGTGGCAAATAGTTGCCAACAATGCAATCTTATTTTTCAGAAGGCGAAAGAAACAGTGCTTAACTGCGGACATATTACACCAGAGGTAGGTCTTGCAGTCAACGATGGAACAGGCTCACTAATTTTTAACAGGGGAATCGTTAATGGATCCGTCGTCTCAGTGCTGAGAGATTCAGGATCCACAACGATTGGTTTACGTCAGTCGCTGGTACATCCTAGCTGTGCGACAGGAGAATATGTACGCTGCATGACATTTGGTGGAACTATTGAGTTCTACCCCACAGCTATTGTTCATATTAGAACACCCTTTTTCATAGGGAATGTAAAAGTATGTATGCTAAAAAAGCCTATTGCTGATCTGATGGTTGGTCGTATACACGGCAGTAAAGATTGTACTCCAGATGAGATCATAGAATGGGAGAAACATAACCTATGCACTGGAAACGCCGTGACAACTAGAGCGCAGACTCAACTCATGGAGAAAGTTAGTGATAATAAGATGGATGCAGACAACCAAGAGGAGTTTGTAGTCAATTCACCTATTGAAAGGGAAACATTTGCAACTAAACAAAAAGAGGATAAATCTTTAAAAAAATTTTTTAAGCTGGTTGATAAAGTTGACAATCTATCCTCAGGTAATAATAACAAACATTGGTTTGTTATTAAAAATGACATATTGATTAGATGTTTTAATGACAAATCACAAATGAAACAACAAGTTATGGTCCCGTATACTTTTAGACGGTACATTCTTCAACATGCGCATGACTCACAGTGTGCTGGACATATGGGATATACTCGAACACGATCTCGAGTACTGTCTTCATTCTTTTGGCCAGGAGTGTCAAGAGATATTTCGCAGTATGTACGTTCCTGTACTACATGCCAAGAAGTGAAAGCACGTGGAGCTTTTCACATGGCGCCTATTCAGGCTTGCGATATCTCAGTAAGACCGTTTGACAAGATGGCCATAGATATTATTGGTCCATTGCTACCATCGGCCAGAGGACATAGATTCGTCCTTACGTGCATTGATTTGTGCACACGATGGCCAGAAGCTATCCCATTAAAGACCACCACTACCACAGATGTAGCTGATGCACTACATCTCATCTTTTCTAGAATAGGGTTTCCTAGAAAACTTTTATCAGACCATGGGTCACAGTTCATATCTGACACCATGAAGGAAATCATGAAAACCTGGAACATTGATAGGAATTTAAGTAGTATTTATCATCCTATGAGTAATGGTGCAGTTGAAAGACTTAACCGTACACTTAAACAACTACTACATAAGGTTACTGTTAAGCACCCTCATGACTGGGACAGAGCACTCCCAGCTGTTCTATTTGCTTATCGGGAGGTACCGCATGAACAAACTGGCTTCTCTCCCTTTGAATTAGTTTTTGGTGCTCCCCCAAGAGGTCCTATGGGACTAATAAAAGACTTATTAATTGACGCGGAGATGACTCAGGACACTCAGTCATCTTACGAGTATGTGATTAATCTTCGGAAGAACATTATTGAGTCTTGCCAGTTGGCAACAGCTTCTTCTGAGGCTGCAAAAGCTAAGGCTCGATCTCTACAAAATAGGTCTCGACGATTACGCCAATTATTCCCAGGCGATGAGGCTTATGTGTTACTTCCTCACAATAACAATAAATTATTGATATCTTGGAATGGTCCTTACAAAGTCATTGATAAAATTTCCGACGTTGATTACGTCTTAGATATCAAGGGACACAAAAAGATATTTCATATTAACATGCTCAAGCAATTTCATACACGTCCTGAACACTTACAGTCAATTTTTCATGAACTAGATGACACCACAGTATCTACTTGTTATTATTCTAACTTATCCATCATCCAGGAAGAAGAATCTTCTTTTCCTGAGGTACAGTTACCGTTACCGGTACCAGTAGTTCAACCTACTGAATCTTGGCGGGATGTAACCATTTCTTCAACGGTTACACCGCAACAGCATCTACAGATTGCTAATCTATTACAACCTTATCCAGATGTGTTGACCGACGTCCCGGGTCACACATCGGCTATCAGTCATGACATTACTCTCAATGACGATACACCTATTCGTGTACATCCCTATTCGGTTCCTTTACATTTCCTTGCTAAAACTACTAAGGAACTTGAACAGATGTTGTCTCTGGGAATCATTGAGACTAGTAATTCGCCATTCTCTTCTCCATTAGTGATTGTCCGGAAGAAGGACAATAACATCAGACTATGTGTTGATTATAGAAAATTAAATGCTAAGACTATAGTTGACAGCGAACCACATCCACTTATCGACGACTTACTGCCACGTCTATCCAACGCAGATTTCAGACACGATTTTTCAAGCTCTCAATTGTACAATGTTATGCACCAACTAACGACGCTCTTGATACCACAAAAGATGACTTCTATGAAGCACTTCTAAGTACCATCAACACAATACCCAAGCATGACATAATAGCAGTCATGGGTGATTTTAACGCCAAAGTAGGTGACAACAACGATGGAGTACAAAGATATCTCGGTACTCATGGCATAGGCTGTATGAATCAAAATGGCGAAAGACTTCTAGAACTTTGTGAAATATCAAACCTCGTTGTGGCAGACACCATCTTTCCACATAAGAATATCCACAAGATAACATGGAATTCACCTGATGGCAGAACTAAGAACCAGATAGATCACTTCTGCATAAGCGCTAAATTTCGCTCATCAGTTCAAGACGTCAGAGCATACAGAGGTGCAGAGATCGGAAGCGATCATAAACCCTGCATAGCTAAAATGAGAATTAAACTGAAGAAGTTATACCAACCGAATAAAAATAGAAGAATAGATGTACACAGACTGCAATCAAATGATATAAAGAAGGAATATAATGTCAAAATGAAATACTATTTCGATGCTTTAGGCAAAATTGACAACGATATCACCACCAAGACAATCGATACTAAATGGGAACAACTGAGAACAGCAATGACAGAAGCAGCTGTAGCGACCACCGGATACCTAGTACATAAAAAGAAAAAATGGATGAGAGAAGATACTTGGGATAAAATACAAGAAAGGAAAACAGCAAAACTTAAACTACTAGCGGCAAGTACACATAATGCAGTTGAATCTTGCAAACTAACTTATAACTTGTTAAATAAAGAAGTGAAGACAAAAACTCGAAGAGATAAAAGACATTTCATCAATGAACTGGCCGTAGAAGCTGAAAATGCTGCAAGAACTGGTAATAGTAGGTGCCTTTATCAAATTACAAAACAACTATGTCACCAGCCTACTGCTATGGAAACACCTGTTAAAGGTAAATTAGGGAATTCAATACCAACAGAAAAAGAACAAATGAAGAGATGGGCTGAGCACTTCATGGAGGTGCTAAACAGACCACCACCAACAGTAACACCTGATTTTAATAATGAAACATCCACAACCACTTTGCCAATAACTTGCGATGAATTCACGCTGGACGAGATCAAACAAGCCGTTAAAAGATTAAAAAATTTTAAAGCTGCTGGAGTTGACGAAATTTCAGGGGAAATGATTAAAGCAGTTAATGACAACAACCTCTTGAGAATTTTAGATATTATAAATGAAGTATGGAGAGAAGAACAACCACCACAACAATGGAAAGACAGTATTATTGTAAAGTTACCGAAGAAAGGTGATCTATCAGACTGTAATAACTGGCGTGGTATATCTCTATTATCAGTACCTGGAAAATTATTATGTTGCATGATGTTAGAAAGACTTAAATTGCATGCTGACGAAAAGATCAGAGAAGAACAAGCGGGTTTCAGGCCGAAACGATCATGTATTGATCAAATATTCACACTAAGAACAATTATAGAAGAATCAGTGGAAAGGCAATCGCCACTTATTATCACCTTCGTCGATTTTCAAAAAGCCTTTGATAGTCTACACCGCCCATCATTGTGGAAGATACTTACAATCTATGGTTTTCCAACAAAATATGTGAATATAATCAAAGCGCTATATGACAATGCAAGATGTTGTGTTAGAACAAATAAAGGGAATACAGAATGGTTTACAGTAGAAACAGGGGTGAAACAAGGCTGTATTATGTCACCACTACTTTTTGGAATAGCTATTGATTGGGTTATGAGAAACTATACCCACAATGAACAATTGGGTATAAAATGGACAAATGGAAAATTCCTGGGGGACCTGGATTTCGCAGATGATGTAGCATTCTTAAGTTCAACACCAAGACAATCCCAAGAAGCAATAAATAATTTGTGTCATCTCTCGGTTAAAATTGGTCTCCAAATAAATGCCTCTAAAACTAAAGCTATGAACTTTTCTAACGAGACCTTTGATATCATCTTGAACGGGGAAAAACTACAGAAAGTTGAAAGTTTCAATTATTTAGGCAGTAAAATGACTCAGGATGGTGACACAACAAGAGAAATCCATACTAGAATTGCTTTGGCAGCTAGCGCCTTCAATAGATTATCTAACATTTGGAAATTACGATCATTGAATATACATACCAAGCTTCGTCTGTTTAATTCAAATGTTATCTCAGTGTTAACATACGGCTGTGAGAGTTGGAAAATAACAAAATCATTGGAGAACAAGCTGAATACATTCGAGAACAAATGTCTTAGAAAACTCATGAACATCAGTTGGAAAGAATTCAAGACTAATCGACAAATAAGAGAAGACTCTAGGCAGAAATATGTCTCCGACTATATAAGGAAAAGACGATGGTCATATATCGGTCATGTCCTACGAATGCAAAACAACAGAATACCACTACAGGCGCTCACTTGGGTTCCTGAGGGTAAGCGGAAAAAAGGAAGACCAAAAGAAACACTCAGAAGAACAATAATAAGAGAAGGAAGAACGTTGGGCCTAAATAATGTGCAAGAGCTAAGAGGAGTGGCGTCACAACGAACAACCTGGAGAGCACTGGTTTCTGCCTTATGCGCCGTGTTTGGCGCTTAAAGAATTTATTATTATTATTATTATCCAACGCAACTATATTTAGTAAGATAGACTTAACTAAAGGTTATTGGCAGATACCACTGACCGAAAAGGCTAAGTACTACACCGCATTTTCCACTCCACAAGGTCTATACCAGTGGAATGTGATGCCTTTTGGGCTTGTTAATGCGCCAGCTACCTTCATTCGCCTGATGCGACAAATTTTATCAGGTAGACCAGACGTTATTACATATATTGACGACATATGCTTGTTTAGTTCGTCGTTTGAGGAACATGTTTCGGGACTTAGATATGTTTTCGACACTCTAAGGAATTATCATGTAACTGCTAAACCTACAAAGGTGCAGATCGCGTGTAATGAGATAACCTTTTTGGGACATATCATTGGAGCGGGATATATCCGAACGTTACCTAGTACGGTCTCCAAAATTCTAAACATAGCAGTTCCTCAGACGAAGAAACAGGTCAGGAGTTTGTTAGGACTTGTTCAATATTACAGTAGATTCATACCAAACTTGTCATCCATCACGGCTGTATTGTCTTCATTGTTAAAAAAAGACATGCCGGTGAAGGTGACATGGACTGGTATATGCAATGAAACTTTCAACAAAATTATAAATTTGTTTTCGCATGAACCAATTTTAAGACTTCCTGATGCTTCCAAAAGATTTTTCTTACGAACAGATGCTAGTAACTACGGCATCGGTGCATGCCTGCTCCAGAACCATGATGGCGTTCTACATCCTACCTTATATATTTCAAGAAAGCTAAAGCCGGCAGAAACAAAGTATTCCACAGTGGACAAGGAACTTTTATCACTTATATGGGCAATCACGAAACTAGAGAAACTCTTGCTTGGTGCTCCATTCACCATACAGACTGACCAGCGTGCTGTAGCATCTTTGCGTAGATCAAACCACAAAAGTCCAAAACTCGCCAGATACGCGATCATCCTGCAGCCATTTGAATTCTCCATTGAACATATTCCTGGCACTGAAAACATTGTGGCGGATGTTTTGTCACGTAATCCTATTGATGACGAATAATCAACATTGACATTCCTAAAATACGTCAATCATCACTACTTTGGATAGAACGAAGTATCAACTATAAGGGAACTAACCTTGACTTCAATTTAATATTTATAAACACTATATGCATCACAGAATTGAACTAAAGACAATCAAGGTATGCATATTGACATTGAAACTTCGTCTAACGTCCATACACAATATATGAATATTCGTTGAACAATCATGGAACAATATCTGACGACAAGTCGAACTTATTATCCTATGTGCACTTAATTCTTGGATCCTAGGATAATTGACATTTCTGTCCGACGTAAATGTTTCAACACTTTGTCTAAAGAATTCATCAGGATCAGGACTACGGATGGATCATCATATCCTATACTAATTAATTAGTTAACTTAACTTCTTAATTGAATTAATATCAATAAAATGAAATGTGAGAAAAATGAAATGAAAAACAAAAAAAAGAACGAAATATGAAAAGAAGAAATTATGAAAAGAGAAAATAAATCTCACACAAGTATTAGATTAATATTTTTTTTTAATGTACCTATACGTTATTTAGTTAGTTAAATTAGATAGTTATTATTCACTAACACTTAACACACACAATTAAGTTAAACTTATATTCGAATTTCTTTCTATTTCTTCTCACTTATTTGTCTTTTCTTCTCTCATAACATCGCGTTACATTAGAATCTTAATAATTTAACTCTTAGTTTAATTAATTAATTTAATTTTAATTAGTCAAATTAATTCCTATATGACATACTAATACGACAGACCTTACTTTAATTTAATTCTATCATTCACTATTGACATTAGACATTTTATTTAGTTGATATAATAATATGCATAATATTGATATATAATATGAATAATGTTAGATGACTATGACAAATAGTTAGTTGACATGACCGCGACACGGTTCTACTCAGAACATCGTCGGCCATATGTCACAATTGTGTTAAATTTTTTTGAAAAATTGTTAAGTCGGATAGATCTTGAAAAAAAAAAATCTATCGATTTTTTTTTTCCCCGGTGTACAGGGAATTGTTACGGTATATGTTATTAACGCCGTCTGCTAAAGGTTAGCAGACGTGCAATTGTAAAGGTTAAGACATTTAATATATTACGATAGATGTTTCAATTATTGAACGCTCCATACACGATCGATTATGACGTGTCTAGCGTTGTTTGGGTCACAGTCGGTAACTAGGAGACGCTACCCTTTGTTACTTGACCGCCAAGCTGGATAGCTGCGTTTTCTAACCTTCCAATTCAATGGCATGATATAGCCATTTATATGTGCATTTATGATGGACCAGGGTCAGTCCTAGAACTCTATATGAGAGGAAACTTATGGAGGTTAGTGTTTAACTAGAATCCTCAGAAGGAGGAGAATAATCGTCCAATCCGTATAAAATATTCAGACTCGCATTCTCACTGTCGGCAGGTAGCCATGTCTATCTGCGCGTGCATATAGCTGTGATGTTCTGACGACAATACTGCATTGTATCCTTAAACGGACATTGACACGTAAACCAGCAGTCTACGTTATTGATTAATTTATGCATGACTTATACGGACTTATGTTCTGCTCATATTTGAAATGATCATCCTGTGTGTACATGTGATTAAATATTACGGACTCAACCTGAAGGCATTAATTACTTCATTAATGTTGCTGAGTTCAAGTATTACATGTTACTTCTTCATACCATGCTACTGAGTTGTATGAACGCTTCACCCTAATTCGCGTAATGATAAAACAAGCACGATGAACAAGAAATCACTAAAATAACTATACTCAGCACATGATCTTCAACCGGCAAATAACTCAGCAACAATCGCCCTTGCCCTAATGACACCTTACACGCTGAGAGCACGTGTTCGAGTGTCTGCCTCCCCTGGCACAGTGAATAAACAATATAGTGTGCTAATATGGATGGTGCATACTGTTCCTGTTCTATTTTCTTTCTTTCTTTTAGTTTTTTTTTTTTGTTGGTATCTGGTGTTTATATGTCTGCATGCTAGTTGTATTAACTGTTTGACTCCAGAGCAACACTGACAGCATTGATGTCTTATCACAGCTAACAGATCAACACTGACAGCATTGCTCAGTCTTATCACAGCTAACAGATCAATACTGACAGCATTGCTCAGTCTTATCACAGCTAACAGATCAACACTGACAGCATTGCTCAGTCTTATCACAGCTAACAGAGCAACACTGACAGCATTGCTCAGTCTTATCACAGCTAATAGATCAACACTGGCAGCATTGCTCAGTCTTATCACAGCTAACAGATCAACACTGACAGCATTGCTCAGTCTTATCACAGCTAACAGATCAACAATGACAGCATTGCTCAGTCTTATCACAGCTAACAGATCAACACTGACAGTATTGCTCAGTCTTATCACAGCTAACAGATCAACACTGACAGCATTGCTCAGTCTTATCACAGCTAACAGATCAACACTGACAGCATTGCTCAGTCTTATCACAGCTAACAGATCAACACTGACAGCGCTGAATTTGGTTTGTCAATAATAAATCTAAAAGTTCACCAGACTAATTCAGTCTATTCTTGTTTATCTTCATTCAACATCCATGTTACCTTACAAAAATAAAATTTTTAAAAAGAAAGCATTCATACAACTTACAGAACCGTTCAGGATTAGAACGGGAGTGAGACAGGGATGCCTCTTGTCTCCATTTCTTTTCTTACTAGCAATAGATTGGGTTATGAAAACATCAACATCACACAACAGAAATGGAATCAAGTGGAATATGACTAAACAGCTTGATGATCTGGATTTTGCAGATGACTTTGCTCTTCTGTCCCATAACCATAATCAGATGCAAGAAAAAATGAAAATTCTCGATGAGAGGTCACAACAAGTGGGCCTGAAAATACACAGGGAAAAGACAAAGATTATGAGAATAAATACAAGAAATGATAACAACGCTGAACTTGAAGAAACACCTCTAAAAGATGTAGAATCGTACACATTTCTAGGAAGTAATATAGACAAAGTTGGAGGGACAGACAGTGATATCAAAATAAGAATACAAAAAGCAAGAGGAGCTTTCATTGCATTGGGAAACATATGGAGAACAAGAGAATCAAGTCCAACATGAAAATAAGAATCTTCAACTCAAATGTGAAGTCAGTCCTATTGTATGGCTCTGAGACATGGAGAACAACAAAAACATCAACCGGAAAGCTACAGACTTTTATAAACGGGTGCTTGCGTAGAATAGAAGGACTGAAATGGTATGACAAAGTCACAAATGTGGAATTGATGACAAGAACAATCAAGTGCCAGTGGAACAAGAGTTGAGAAGAAGACGCTGGCGATGGATAGGACACACATTGAGAAAACCCACTGATAGCATTACAAGGCAGTCCTTGTTCTGGAATCCACAGGGAAAGAGAGGCAGAGGTAGACCAAAAAGCACATGGAGAAGAGAACTGGAAACAGGTGAAAATGATGAGGAAAACATGGAAAGAACTTGAGCGGATGGCACAGGACAGGAAGACTTGGCATGTGTTTGTTGAAGGCCTATGCTCCTTGGGGAGATAAAGGGTATTGATTGATTGATTGATTCATACATTAAGCCCATCAGTAATCTACATTCATCTTGATGTTCATATATAACATCTAAACCATTTATGTCCATGAACATCATAAAAAGTATTTGCAAAAAAAAACCCACTACTGATGCACACTAGGGGGGGGGGGGGGGGGAGGCATTTTTGGCCGAAACACATATTTTTGCAAAGCATTGCAAGAGTTAATTTAGATCACATGGTTCAAGTTGATCAAATATACTGTGCTCTATATAACAGCATAGTTAAATGTTATCAACAGTAACACAGGATTTGAGAAAGGGTTATATTTGTCTCCAAGTGAAATAATGGAAACTGCTTCTCTGGCATCTATACATTCGTAATGAGGATGGATTTTCAGGAACAAATTAAGTTTAGATGCCAGGGTATTAGTGTGTGTGTATATTTATGTCCTAAAACATACCTGAAGCAGCGTAATGAGCACAGAGTCCAGATTGCTGAAGTAGGCCCTACATTCAACGTAAAAACTGAGCTGCTGTTCAAAGTCTCGACCAAACTGCACCAGACGTATAAACCCACAAAGCAAGTTGCCAATTGTCCTTTTCTCATCCTCTAAAGTTAGAGCACTAAAATAACAGAGCAAATCAAATCACAGGATTAATAATTTAAGCAGAGATATATAAGAGACAGTAAGACATAGTACCTTTGTTGTAGTGATGCTAATTAGTAGCCTCCTCTGGTCGTAACTATGGAGATGATTGTTATTGTTGTTCAGAATCAACATCATTGCACTCTGGGCAAACCCATAGGTGCTCAGTCTCCCTCAGCAAATGTCAAAGGGTATGAATGCTAACAGTTCCTGTTGCGCGCTGATTGTACATACACCGAATGCATCCTCTCAGACGTTCATTCCTGCCAGTCCCACGCCTAATGCCAAACTCCAGCAATCTCAGCCGTGATGATTCATCGATTGCAGTGTCATTCTTTAACAGGCGATCATTAATTGTCTTCAGTATCTCTCCCTTATCCATATCCAACGCACCGACTATAGGTGCTCTTGAAGCTAGTCTTATCAGCTCTTTCATTGCAGCGTACCCCTGCATGACCAGACAGTAGATCCACACCAGTTCATGAAGATTTGAGGCTGCTATGAAGGTTTTCCATTCATGCCGTAGCCATCCATTCTGGATCTTCCGAAGCATGAACTGACCAACGGGCTGATCACCCGTTTGCCAGTCACTTCGATTACGGAAACAACAGCAAATGGATTGATTTGCCGTTGCCCTAAAGACGCCAATAGGCGTGATGGGAAACAATGGCAAAGAAAACCTATCTGCTGTTGCCCTAAGACGCCACTAGACGTAATGGCCACTGACTGCTTTGACGGTCGGTGGCTAAGGACAGAAGAAGAAGAAGAAGAAGCATGAACTGAGAGTCTGACACAATAACTGCTCTTGTCAATGAAGTTTCAGACAACCACCTTAAAGCAGCAGTAGCTGCCTCTACCTCCATTCTCATGATGGAGGTTGTTGTCATGTAGGCCCCGCTATGTTCAGCGACGATCATGCCCTTAATTCTAGCCGAGAAGCCCCATCCTGATTTCCCACCATAGGCTACAGACCCATCAGTGTACACAACGGCATCGTTATTCCCAACATTTTCATTTATCAGTTGATCAATTTCCAGTTCTGCTTTTCCATTGCCCCAAGCTCTGCATTCTCTGCCAAGGCTGATGATGACCTGTTGGTAGGTCGCCAAGTTCTCACTAGACCTACTCCACTCCTCTCCCTTGAATGTTTTCAACTGTGATCACCTGCCGAATAGTTGACTCAGCCTGCGTCATCCATGACATCTCCCTCTTTATTCATACTCCCTTGATGTCAGCTATGTTCAGATGTAGGGGATGACTTTTATCTGTGGTTATTCGCATATAGGCTTTTACCTGAGCCATCGCATATCTGGATTTAATAGGCAGCAAGCCAAGCATGTACCGCATCATCACAATGGGGGGATCTCGTGTACAGCCCAAGACTAAACGCATCCCTTCATTTTGAATGTGTTCCAGTTGTTCACATTGCGATACTGATAGCGTGATTATTCCCAGGCCACACTCAGCTACTGACAAGACCAGATGATGATATAGAAGAAACAGTAGTCTCTGCTAGAAGTGCGCAGCAGCCATTGTTTTCAGGGCTGCTAGGCTTCTTTTGGAGATGATGCTCAGCTGTTTTTTTTGTTGTTGTTGCCTGATGTTGGTTTCAACATATTCTTTTCTCTTCTGCCTGTTGAAAGAACATCTTTTCGCTCAATTTGGCGCTGTAGGGAGCATCTCCACTTGGTGCAATCGGCAGCCTCGTCCTCACAGGTTGCTTGATTTATGTCCAGTGCCTTCAAGTCTTGCTTGCACACATTCTTCAGCCTCAGTTGTGGCTACCAGGCTGTTCTTTTATCACCTGCCACTTGTCCGTAGAAAATATCTTTTGGGATGCAATCATCTTCCATGCAGCAAACATGCCCAAGCCAGCTTAAACTGCAATGTCTGAGCAACTTGTATATGCTTTGAAGGTCAGCGCATGATAGCACCTCGACATCTGTCACTTTATCCTTCCATGAAATACCAAGGATGGGGCATAGACACCATAGGTGACAGGTATTGAGCCTTTTTTCTTGCTTAGCATAGGTTGTCTATATCTCGCTGCCATATAGAAGATCGTGGGTAATGCAGGCATCATATACCACAATTTTTGTCTTCATTGTGAGTTTAGGGTTTCCCCAGACACATGTTGTGAGGAGGCTAATAATGTACAGAAATAACACATTTATAGAAATAATACACAACACACGGCTGTTTGTGCCCTTTACCAGAGCGATCTTTTAGTTTCGGTGACCGGAATTCTGACACTGGGTATAAAATTTTTTTATGCACCGTAAAAAACTACTGAGTATTTTGGCGGGGAAAATCAGCTGATGTGTATGTAAAATCAGTAAAATATAAATCATTACACACTCGTTCTGGATAAACACAGCGTTAAAATTCTTTTGTGTACTATAACTTTGTTCTGTGTTCTATTTGTGATTGTATTTTTATTTGTTTGAAATTAGTTTTGACGGAGTTACAGACTTTTGAAAACAGCGTCATCATTTGAGGAAATTCATAAAATAAGTAATCTTTTTATTAATTTAATATCTAAAAATCGGCCCATTCGTTTGAGTTTATAATTATAAAGACTTCTCGAAGGGAAGCTAAAGATTATTTCCACATACTTTTTTTTTTGGTTTCATATCTTGAGAATGTGTGGTAGTCAGTTTTGTGAGTTTGGCATTACACGAACAAGCATATTGTCACCAGATTTTATAGCATTTAAATTACTGTAAACGCATTCCTGATACTCACAAATCTTAAATAAGGTTGTAACAAAATAACTTTGTAAAGCACCATCTGTTTTTGCATTTTCATTCATTTATAATGATATTTAGCTACGTATATAAGCGTCAGAAAACATGTAAATCTATAGATAGATTACTTCTACATACTTTGTTCTATCTTTCAAGTCTTGTTAATCTTGTATTTATAATATGAATTTTTTTTTTTAAATTGTGTGTGAGATAAGGACTGTTCCATTAGTGTTCTTTGGTAGACAATCCTGTGCACACGACGGCTGCCAAAGAATTCTAAGTAACTGTTTGTATATCTTCTTTCATTCACAGATAAAGCATTCTACATCCTGGTGTTAGACTTGATAGTCCCAAATATTCCTCTATCTTTATACATACACAAGTAAACTATACTACATAACAACGAAATGGAACATACTGTTTTGCATCAAATGAATTGTGCCAGTGCACTGTGCAGAGCCTGTGGCAAGAGAGCATTAACTTCCAAAACAACACGTTCAATTCAGAAAGCGCTGAACTGTTCTAAATTACGTTAATGATCTGTTCTTTGTGTTTGGAATTAACGTATCAGATGATAAACCCATACAGCATTCGACTATATTTTGTAAGAAGTGTTACTTACGAATACAAAATTCAAAAAGGAGGCATAATGAGAAGTGTCTTGAAACAGCCAAGTTACTATCGGAAAACAGTCAGCACATCTGGAAAGACTAAAACCATAATTTAACTATGCTCTATCCCCTGTAATGTTCTTTCTGACCCCTCCATGTCTAGTCAGTCATTTAGCTGTAGTCAGGATAGCTCTGTACAGTAGGAGGTTGATGTGCCTGCCCACATTAGTGATGATATTGTTCAACTGGAGGTTGATGTGCCAGCTCACATTAAAGGCGATACCATTATTCATTTGGAGGTGGATAACACTACTCACCCTAGCATGCCAGTTTTTGTTGCCACATCTACACCTACCAAGTCAGTTATACATACGACAAGTACATCCACCTCGCCTGTCTTCAAAAGCGACATCACAGTACAACAGTTACTTGCTAAGCCACCTTCACAACCACTAACACAAAAGGAAGAACCCCTATTCACATCCATTGTTAGAAAAAAAACTAGAAACAGCAAAAAGTAATATCATAAAATGCAAAACCAGAGGACAGCCTATTGTACTACAAAAACTAATTAAACATAGAAGAGAAACATCAGTCACCAGAACGCCAACAAACGTAAGCGATCTCAATTGCTTCACACTGTTAGAAAACATATTGCTGGAACATCAACTGATTCATTAGACCTGCAGCAGGCACATGAACTACAACGCTGTTCAGAAACGTCACGTCAGGAAATTTGCAGGAAAGCAGGCATTGAAAGTAGAGTTAGAATATCCAAAGAATTAGCAATAGCCATGAAGGAAACAGTAGGTCTTACGTGGGCACAGGAGAAAAAACAGAGAAGATTGAAAATTGAAAGACGCGCCAGAGGTATTAAAAATATAACTTCACAATTAAAATTTATAATGGAAACTCATTTGTTACAAATTTCTCCATCTGTGAATGTACAGATTCATCCTATAAAAAAAAGGAAGTGTGAATGATAATTGAGTGAAATTATGGGGCTAGAGCAAATTATGGCAGTTGTTGCTTGAGATTGACAGAATTAACAGAGTGTGGAAATCATTTAATAGATGTATTTTTTAAATACACCTATTTATCTATTAAATTGAACATTTCGTTTTACTCATGACCATACTTATTTTTACATGACCATCGTGATGTATGATTGAGATAATTGTTAGCTCTCATGTTTTTGGGGACAATTGGGTGTGTTATTTTAGGTAATAAATGTGGACTTGCAATTTAATGTTTCAATAATTAATGTTTGACGCATGAAACCAAAACAAAACTTTGATATCCATTTTCTGCAGGTTTTCTACTTTTGATTTCTGTAATTTGTTATGCATGTTGATTGTGACCGATTTAGTGAAAAATGCATTATAAACAAACCGTAACAAAATATAAAAAAAAAACGTAAATTTTACACTATTTCAGACTATTATATCTTCTGTTCTAATTGTGATAAAATGTTTGTTCTTGTTCTAAAATTTACGCTAACATTTCTAGTCTAGCTTTAATCAAAATTAAAACCAGTATTTATAATAATAAAGTAGCCTAAAAACATTAATTAAGCCCTATCAAAAGTAAAATCCGCCACCTTTTTTTCCAGTTAGGAAGTTACCACGTGACCTCTGACACGATAGCTATAAATAGCGCGGTCGGGGGAAATAACTAAAAGATCGCTGGCAAACAGCCATGAACAGGCAATGTAATACTGTTATTTAAATATGTATTTGCATAACAGTGTAACTGCACAAACATTAACCTTTTCTTTTTCCCATTTCCGTATAAGTTCCATGCCAGTGCTTAATATTTTAAGACAGAGTTCTGTTTCCTCAGGACAAGTAAGGGAAGAGTTTTGTTTCCTCATGACAAGTTTAGATAGAGTTAATTAACACAGAGTGTTTCCTCATGACAAGTCAACACCCCATTTTTGCTTCATCATGACAAGTTATGACAGAGTTAATTAAGATAGAGTTGTGTTTCTTTATGATAAGTTAAGAAATGGATGTTTCATCTGACAGAACCAAGGTGCATCAAAGTCTGCTGATGCAGACCAGCAGTCGCGAACGAAAGGCTTCTTCTTAACTCCAATATTTATCAGCACAGCTACAAACCTATCCAACTCTGGGTGGGCAACTTCTGTCCATCATGTTACACTGAATACTATCCTGGAAGAATTATTCTGAGTGTACTTAAGTCTGGCATGAGCAGTGGCGTTCTGGCAAATGTAATGATTAATGTCATCGGTAAATACAGTATTTAAACACTTCAGTGGGGCTTAATAGATCAGGCTTCTCAGTATCCTACTCTGACAAAACTGAAATGCATTGTGTGTCACACTTTTTGTAATCTCTCTCTACTCTGGGATGTCTTGTGAAACTGAATCCTCTCTTGACTTGTAGTTTTGTTAACTTTCCAGGTAGTTTATGGGGGGGGGGGGGGGGGGGGGGGCGCGGGGCGGCCTTTTACCCTTTCCTTGTCACTCTGCTAACATGAAATTCTAGCCCTTTTTCTGCTACCTGGTATCCAGTTTATTCAGTTCTTCAGCATTCCTGTAAGATTCATCACTTTCATGAGTATCATGCCATCAAATCTTTGAAAGGTCCTCATCTGAATCACAAAGACTATCTTTTTAATCATTGGTGCTAGAATCCTCTTGATTTCACTGAGAAATAAGTTCCAGTGCTTGATAAGACAACTGTCAATGTCTAGACAATAAACTTCACTTCACTGTTTGTAAATAGATTATTAGCTATGTTACAACTGCTATAAAACACAACATGTAAACTCCATATAACTTGATTTTTAAGCCCTGCCTGAATAGTATGAATGTGACTAAATTTATTTAAGTTATCAAAACCACATTTTCATTATGCACTCAAAGGACTTAGCACTGACACTTACTTAACAGCATCATGCATGATTTTACCAAGGAACATCATGGCATTGATAACAACTGGATCACTGACGGGTGTCATCTGGTGCCTGGAAGAAATGAAACAGAACTCGGAAATGTTAAGTACTTGATTGGATTTCTATTAAAATTAACTATGAAGGCAAACAGTAAACAGAAAAACTGGAAGTCTTATATAATAATGTGGTCTGCAGTTTCAAAGCATATGGCAGATCAGCATTTTGTTGTTAACATACATATTTTTATCTTTAAATTAAGAAAAACATGCATAATGCAGGTTTAATAAGATGAAATAATTGGGTAAGATTACATATAACATATTATGGAAGCATTATGGAAAACATCCATAGAAGCCTAAATCTTCAGGAACTGGTGTGGTAATACTGCCCCGGTCATGCACGGGTGCTTGGCAACAAGAGTGCTGATAGACTAGCTTTGAGAGCACCCATAGTAGGGACACTGGATATGATTAAGGGAGAACTATTTAAGACAATCAGTGATCGCCTGTAAGAGAATGACACTGAAATCGATGAATCAAGAAGGCTAAGATTGCTGGGATTTGGCATCTAGCGCAAGACTAGCAGGGATGGAGGTATGAGAGAATGCATCCATCGTGTATACAACCAGCGTGCTACTAGAACAATAAGCATTCATATCATTCAACATTTGCTGAGGGAGACTGAGCACCTATGGGTTTGCCTAGAACGAAGTGATTTTGATTCAGATGAACAATAACAATAATGGAGGCACTGCATTATGGAGGCATTGCATAAGCTACAGAGCATTCAAGCTTGACAAAGTATAATTGTATACATACAGCTTGCACACACATACAGCCTTGCAAACTCAATAAGAAAATGTTGCCTTGAATGCATTGCAAAAATGGTGATCACAAGGGTTAAGGTATATGCTGAGCACTGGCTTCCTCACTTGTGATATGAAACCTTCTTTGATCCTTGGCCACTGACTGACAAAACAGTCAGTGGCCATCATGCCTGGTGGCATCTTGCAGGGCAGCAACAAACTGTCTCCACTTTGCTTGGTCGACAGCCATCCTTCATATGGTGCCCCAGCTCTAGTTAAATACAGAAGCATCTCTGCCTACACAATACTGTCACCGCAGTATATAGCATGAAAATGTACATTTTTTATGAGCTCCACATGAATGAATGCTGTATGAAAATATGTATGTACATTATATCCAAGAGCCAAATAAAACACAACTTCTTTTCCTTCAGTACCTCGAAAATGCACACATCCTTCCTGATACCCTGGGTAGCTATAGGCCTATAAAAACAACAGGGGGTAACGCTGGAACGTTTGCGTACGATGTGTACGAGGGATTCCAGGGTAAAAGAGGAATTGACCTAGAGGATGCTTATAACAGTGTGGACTTTGCAACCCTAATAGCCTGTATAATGGCATGTGGTGTAAACGCTTGGATAACAAGGTGGATAGCAGCTGCCTTAATGGAGAGATCAGTTGCATTTCGTTTGGGAACTTCGACATCAGAACCAAGGCGCATTTGTCTGGGACTACCCCAGGGTTCTCCATTATCACCAGTGCTGTTTAACATCTACACAGCAAAAGTAGCAACCTTTCAACCAAAAGGACTGGGACGAACATTAACTTTCGCAGATGACCTACTCATGTACAGAACTGGCTCAGACAGACAGGAAATGGTCCAAGGCATACAAGAGACACTGCAGGTGGTTTCTAAATGGTGCGAGGAAAGTGGATCAAAGGTCACTCCCAACAAGGCCTGTGTGGTGTGGTGCTCTTTGAACAACTCCATAGTGAAAGCAGACTTTCCAGACACCACTTTGAATGGGCAGAACATTGAAAGGCAAGACAGGCTGAAGTATCTAGGCGTAACGTTTGATTGTGGGCTATCATTCAAGTATCATGTCGAACTGATCATACAGAAGTGCAAGTGGGGACTGGTAGCCTTAATCTTTAGCATGCTACGGGCGACAATTGTTGCCAGAGGTACCCTATGTTCTCCCAGCTGCAGGTGACTTTTGTCTACTTTCAGATATTGTTAATTTCCTGCCATATCTTATGTGTACACGTCATATCACCCCCGGATGTTAAGTTTTAATCTTATCTGCGAGAGAGTTAACTTCCATTTCCGATCTATATTTACTAACGGGTGTATTCACGTTTATTTTATGTGAATTTTTAAAATCGAAATCAATCGGCATCGAACAAGCTGCCACTTTGCTCAAATTTTCATGGATTCTGACTCCAAAGACAAGGAGTTCGTTGGTTTTACTAGCGCTGAGATCGGTTCTCAGTATATGGGTGATATCGGAGATGGGGATGACAGTAGTATGCCTAGCGTTTTTGACACGACGATTTTGATGAAGTTGATATTCCCAGGGCCCCTTCAATAAAACTGCAGCACCACGAGGGCACCCTAAACCTAACCCTTTCAAAATCAAATCGTTCGTCGACACTCTTCTCCCTCTATGGCAAAGCCATTACATACCCTTTAAAGACCTTAGTGTTGATGAGAATATGATAGCTTTCAAAGGTAGGACCAGCTTTATGCAGTATACGGTCTTCGGTTTTTTTTTGTTTTTTTTCATCTTTCCATTCCTCTCTTCCTATCACATCTAACATATACACCAACAATACTTATATCATTAGATTCATCATTCATTTATTTATATACATTCTGTGACGAAAGTACTGAGATCCTGTCTTTCAAATGGCCCATGTCTTTTTCTCCTTGCATTTTGTTCACTATATTTTAGGAGGGATTACAGGTAATCCTTCTCCATGTTTCTTCTCCTTCTATTATTTACGTTTTTTTCAAGATGAGATCACGAGGGAGTTTGATCTCATCTGCTTTATGGTTCTTCTTTATGTGTTTAGAATGGGGGTGTAGGGAATTAGAAAGTATTATTCTAGATTAAGATTATAGAGAGAGCTAACGGAGTTTTGAAACCATTGGGTTAGAATTAAAGCCGCGTATATGACGTCACGAGGTCAGCGTGGGGGCTGATCGGGGAGAATAAATAGGCTCGCATTTCATATTTTCGTTCTCTTTTAATGTAAATTGCCAAGCCGGGTGCCAGAAGCAAATTGTCGATTGCCTTTCAGTTGGACATTCGAGATTTGCAGGTACCTCCGGCTTTTTGTGGGGAAGAGCAGAATTTTGATACTACAAAAATTTCTCCCACGGCACAGTGGTGGCATTCGCAGACACCCAAAGTCTCGCGTTAATTGCCAGTGGTGGAAGGAGAGAAAGAAAAGAACGTTTTCCCAGGCAGGGGAAGACATTTTCCAGCCAGCGAATAGGATTTTTGTGGATAAATCCTGAGCTCTGACGCTCGTACTGTTACACACGCAGATTTTGGCATGCTGCCAGCGTTGTGGTAATTTTATGTTCGCTTCTTCACGGCCATAATAAAGCCGAACGCCCCCTCGCCCAGTTACAGGTAATCGGGCAGGTAATTTCAGAGGTGTTGGTAGAAGCCAGCTACAGTTCCAGTCCAGAATCCAGTGGGGTTCTGTTAAACCTAGTCGTCAATTTCAGAATGGTGGAGGGAAATAGGGTCACAATACCCTCTACAGATTTTAGAGCAGAGACAGCTGCTGAAAGTGTAGTCTACAGGTAGTAGACCAGATAGGCAGAACTGATAGTTTTTTTGTCGAAATCATAGCAGAGGACAGCTGCTGAAGTTTTAGAGGTGCAGTTAGCTACGTAGCAGTATTCAGGAGATTTTCAGCATAGTGTGTGTAGAACCGAAGTCGGTGCAGAGATTGTGTAGACATTTCGTAGGCGGCCCTGCTCTCAGTGGAGTTAGAGTTAGGATTTAGAATAGCTAGTTGGAAGTGGAGGCTCGACTTGAGACCCCACCCAGTGCAGTGTAGTTCATTTAATTTAACTCTTACCTTCTTCCTCCATACAGGTGAAACTTGTGGGTGAAGGGTGGGGTTGGTTGTTTTGATGATACATCATTTGTCATTTTTTTTTCTTCCTGAATTTGTTTATTTCAGGAGTTCTTACACTGCATTTTGTTCTTTGACATGTATGAGATTAGTTGTTTATAGGTGTATAATAAACTTGTATAAATTGTAGCTGGCATCAGTCATTTCATTTAGTACAGTAGCTATATGTTGTCTGTATCGTGGTGTATGTGAATCATACTTGAACCTTATCCCCTTAGGGTAGTTAGAGGTGGTTCGAGGCCATAGCAATTTAAACGTCCGAAGTGGTGAGGAAAGAATCAACCTCGGTTCTCAACCTCGGAGCCAATGGTCTCAACTTTCACATTTTGCACTATATTTCTATCTGAATCTATCATTTCAGTCTTTCTTCTTACTATTGTCTTGTCACTATATGTAGACAGTCTCTAGTCCTAAAACCATTTCGTGACAAAGTGGGTGGCGTCGTCCTTGGGATCATCTTTAATTTTTTTCTTGACAGGAAAGTAAATTCGGGTTTTGGGTAGCTGGATAACTAACATTTTTTCAGGTAGTTATTAGTCAGACTTGGTGCTAGTCTGAGTGCGGGTTTTTGCGACAGCATTTTTCCTAGTAGGTAACGGGAAGTTATGGGGCCTTCACGTCTCTATATTTGTGAGCTTACAGCAGAATTTGCAGGTAACATGGCAGATCTCGATAAAGTACATAAGATTGCACTTGAGGTAGCTAAGTTCATGGAGTACGGTGATAGCGAAATTCCATCCCTTCTGGAATATGCAGAAAGCCTGCAGGGGAAATATGAGGTAGACAACTTATTTGGCAATCGTTTAGCGTTGGCATGGACATGTGCAAAAGCGGGGGACAGCGAAGCATTCATCCGAGAGTTGGTAGACGAAGCGATGGAACAGGACCAGGAATCGGAAAGAAGAAGACAACAGAGGGAAAAGGAGCTACTAGAAAAGGACAACCCCTCCGAAACTCTTGCGCCATTAAATGATAACTTGTCGGCTCAAACTGCGCCCCAACCCCAGGAAAAGGACTTTCCGTTGGAAATGGACCCGAAGCCCAAACAAGAGAGGGAGTTAAGTAAGGAAAGCAGCCCTTGCAACGCTGGGAAGATTACGAAGCGATCCCAGGCGTGGAAACTGCATAACAGGGGGAATAATGCGAGCAAGCATTATAATTCGGATGGCTACCGATTCTCCCATGCTCGTGAGAGAGCACAACATACTCGACACGGAAAGTCGAGGCCAGGGTTCGAATCCCTAATAAGGCATGTTTCGCCAGCTCCCCAGCGGGACAGCGAAAAACGACAGGCAGAGGCGCATTCGCCTGACATCCCTGTGCAGCCTAATGGTCAAACAGTGATTGTGGAAATACATTCTTTGTCGTCGGGAATTAGGCCCCTGATGGTATTAGCTCCTTCAGGAGAGGGACATACTGACAAGAACTGTATGACATATGTAAACGACCAGCGCACTCTTAAAAGGGCACAAGACGGCGAATCGAGCGAACATATGTTTCCAACCAGCCCTGGAGCCCCATCCGACCAGCACTGTACTCAGACGGAGGAGGACAGTGATCTGAGTGACCGTTTGCCTATAAACGGAGATGGGCCCCACAACTCTAGTATCTCGTTTACAGGAAACGACTCTTGTAACGAGGAGCCTGGAAAATTGGCTATATTTTCCAATTTGTTTCAAGGAACATTGGAACCAGACACTGAGAGCTTTATCTCGATAGAAAAGCTACATTTGGGAGCTCTTTAGAGAGCTCTGTCCCTCTTCATGTTGGTAGGGAAGAGCGATCACAGAACCACTGCCAAGGGGCAGATATTACCTATCTTTTCCCGCTACTGGGATCAGTGAGGATTCAGTAGAAACCAAGCAAGAGATCGGAAACTCGACACCAGAGGAACCCGAGATGGGGCATCTTCATTTTAAGGTACCAGCGGTTTCAAACCCACTGATGAGCAGCAAGGTAGTCGCCATCGCCAGGCCTCTACATAGCAATTCGGTCATGTCAGTTGACCAAGCCAGCATTTCGCCGGACAAGGCAAGGGAAGTTCCAGACCCGCCATTGGAGGGCACAGGTCTGAAGAGAGATCAACTCTCCCACTGGAGCATGGGAGTAGTTAAGGAGAGGATGAAGGAACAGATGCGCGTTTCTTTGGCCAACAAACTTTTCCAATTTTGGAACAGTGATTCTCGCTCGAGGGACATTACAGTCGGCCGCAGGTATCTCAGGTCAATCAGGTACAGGCCATACAAATGTAAACACCCAGCGGAAAGCCTTTATCGGACAGCACGTAATCCGCAAATTACCGGTACAATGGTCAGGGAGTTGTGCGGGAGCTGTACTCCACCAAGGCCAAGGACACTTATCCGGAAGAAACCCTGGAGGAGAAAATTGAGTAAACAAAGCCAGGTGCACACAGGAAGGAGGTATGTTATGGTTGATTGGGCCAGCCGCCTGCCAGTTGCAGAGCGATTCAAAGACAGAGGGAGAGAAAAGAGGAAGAGCGACCATTTGTGATGCGGTCGCAAGGCGGTATTCACCCGTTGTGATCTTACAACTTTAGGGCATACCAACAGCTCTGTAGACCTAGATAGGGGCCAGTCTGAAAAGAATACAAGTTCCAGTAATCTAGCACGGAATCCCGTACTTCAAAAGGGGGGAGTAATGTGATACTATACTGTAATTTATTTTTTCAGAAGGCCCCATGTCTTTCTCTTTGCATTATTTACACTATTTCTAGGAGGGATTACAGGTAATCCTTCTCCATGTTTCTTCTCCTTCTATTATTTACGTTTTTTCAAGATGAGATCACGAGGGAGTTTGATCTCATCTGCTTTATGGTTCTTCTTTATGTTTAGAATAGGTGTGTAGGGAATTGGACAGTATTATTGTAGATTAAGATTATAGATGCTAGATCAGGATTGGCACCAGATTGTCTTTTTTTTTAAAGATAGGGCGTGCGGCCATAGACGCATTTTTCGGGATTTATATATATATGTATTTCGGCCATTTTTGCTTCATTGCCAGTATAGGGCTAGGACTAATTCCCGTTTCTTTGTCTAAATGGGGGATGGGGGTCAGTGACCTTTTACCACGTGTTAGCAGTAACTGATTGCATCAGAATTGTTTTCGATGATTGATTGGCCGAGAGCTAACGGAGTTTTGAAACCATTGGGTTAGAATTAAAGCCGCGTATATGACGTCACGAGGTCAGCATGCTGATCGGGGAGAATAAATAGGCTCGCATTTCATATTTTCGTTCTCTTTTAATGTAAATTGCCAAGCCGGGTGCCAGAAGCAAATTGTCGATTGCCTTTCAGTTGGACATTCGAGATTTGCAGGTACTGGCTTTTGTGGGGAAGAGCAGAATTTTGATACTACAAAATTTCTCCCACGGCACAGTGGTGGCATTCGCAGACACCCAAAGTCTCGCGTTAATTGCCAGTGGTGGAAGGAGAGAAAGAAAAGACATTTTCCCAGGCAGGGGAAGACATTTTCCAGCGAATAGGATTTTTGTGGATAAATCCTGAGCTCTGACGCTCGTACTGTTACACACGCAGATTTGGCATGCTGCCAGCGTTGTGGTAATTTTATGTTCGCTTCTTCACGGCCATAATAAAGCCGAAAGCCCATCGCCCAGTCACAGGTAATCGGGCAGGTAACCTCAGAGGTGTTAGGAGAAGCCAGCTACAGTTCCAGTCCAGAATCCAGTGGGGTTCTGTTAAACCTAGTCGTCAATTTCAGAATGGTGGAGGGAAATAGGGTCACAATACCCTCTACAGATTTTAGAGCAGAGAACAGCTGCTGAAAGTGTAGTCTACAGGTAGTAGACCAGATAGGCAGAACTGATAGTTTTTTTGTCGAATCATAGCAGAGGACAGCTGCTGAAGTTTAGAGGTGCAGTTAGCTACGTAGCAGTATTCAGGAGATTTTCAGGATAGTGTGTGTAGAACCGAAGTCTGTGCAGAGATTGTGTAGACATTTTGTAGTCGTTCCAGCTATCAGTGGAGTTAGAGTTAGAATTTAGAATAGCTAGTTGGAAGTGGAGGCTCGACTTGAGACCCCACCCAGTGCAGTGTAGTTCATTTAATTTAACTCTTACCTTCTTCCTCCATACAGGTGAAACTTGTGGGTGAAGGGTGGGGTTGGTTGTTTTGATGATACATCATTTGTCATTTTTTTTCTTCCTGAATTTGTTTATTTCAGGAGTTCTTACACTGCATTTTGTTCTTTGACATGTATGAGATTAGTTGTTTATAGGTGTATAATAAACTTGTATAAATTGTAGCTGGCATCAGTCATTTCATTTAGTACAGTAGCTATATGTTGTCTGTATCGTGGTGTATGTGAATCATACTTGAACCTTATCCCCTTAGGGTAGTTAGAGGTGGTTCGAGGCCATAGCAATTTAAACGTCTGAAGTGGTGAGGAAAGAATCAACCTCGGTTCTCAACCTCGGAGCCAATGGTCTCAACTTTCACATTTTGCACTATATTTCTATCTGAATCTATCATTTCAGTCTTTCTTCTTACTATTGTCTTGTCACTATATGTAGACAGTCTCTAGTCCTAAAACCATTTCGTGACAAAGTGGGTGGCGTCGTCCTTGGGATCATCTTTATTGGGATCAATTCTAGATTCATAGATTGTCTCTGTAGGAAGTTCTGAAAAATAGATTTTCTTAAAAATCCCCTAGACTGAGCTATATTAAGACTGATCCAGCTATAAGTTTTTTCCACAGGTTCCAGTTAGTTTAGATGATAGTGGTAGTAAGGTTGTTTATGGCTTAGAAGTAATTGATGGCTAACTGAATTTTTTTCTTAACAGGAAAGTAAATTCGGGTTTTGGGTAGCTGGATAACTAACATTTTTTCAGGTAGTTATTAGTCAGACTTGGTGCTAGTCTGAGTGCGGGTTTTTGCGACAGCATTTTTCCTAGTAGGTAACGGGAAGTTATGGGGCCTTCACGTCTCTATATTTGTGAGCTTACGGCAGAATTTGCAGGTAACATGGCAGATCTCGATAAAGTACATAAGATTGCACTTGAGGTAGCTAAGTTCATGGAGTACGGTGATAGCGAAATTCCATCCCTTCTGGAATATGCAGAAAGCCTGCAGGGGAAATATGAGGTAGA
This sequence comes from Oreohelix idahoensis, assembly GCA_024509875.1. Taxonomy (NCBI): domain Eukaryota; kingdom Metazoa; phylum Mollusca; class Gastropoda; order Stylommatophora; family Oreohelicidae; genus Oreohelix; species Oreohelix idahoensis. The sequence continues at coordinate 1,677,654 of JAMPIV010010027.1, forward strand.
CAACTTATTTGGCAATCGTTTAGCGTTGGCATGGACATGTGCAAAAGCGGGGGACAGCGAAGCATTCATCCGAGAGTTGGTAGATGAAGCGATGGAACAGGACCAGGAATCGGAAAGAAGAAGACAACAGAGGGAAAAGGAGCTACTAGAAAAGGACAACCCCTCCGAAACTCTTGCGCCATTAAATGATAACTTGTCGGCTCAAACTGCGCCCCAACCCCAGGAAAAGGACTTTCCGTTGGAAATGGACCCGAAGCCCAAACAAGAGAGGGAGTTAAGTAAGGAAAGCAGCCCTTGCAACGCTGGGAAGATTACGAAGCGATCCCAGGCGTGGAAACTGCATAACAGGGGGAATAATGCGAGCAAGCATTATAATTCGGATGGCTACCGATTCTCCCATGCTCGTGAGAGAGCACAACATACTCGACACGGAAAGTCGAGGCCAGGGTTCGAATCCCTAATAAGGCATGTTTCGCCAGCTCCCCAGCGGGACAGCGAAAAACGACAGGCAGAGGCGCATTCGCCTGACATCCCTGTGCAGCCTAATGGTCAAACAGTGATTGTGGAAATACATTCTTTGTCGTCGGGAATTAGGCCCCTGATGGTATTAGCTCCTTCAGGAGAGGGACATACTGACAAGAACTGTATGACATATGTAAACGACCAGCGCACTCTTAAAAGGGCACAAGACGGCGAATCGAGCGAACATATGTTTCCAACCAGCCCTGGAGCCCCATCCGACCAGCACTGTACTCAGACGGAGGAGGACAGTGATCTGAGTGACCGTTTGCCTATAAACGGAGATGGGCCCCACAACTCTAGTATCTCGTTTACAGGAAACGACTCTTGTAACGAGGAGCCTGGAAAATTGGCTATATTTTCCAATTTGTTTCAAGGAACATTGGAACCAGACACTGAGAGCTTTATCTCAGATTCTCCGCGATCAAACGGGATCTTAAACCGTCAAGTGTCACTGCAGGACACATTCCAACTGACGCCAGTAACTCTCACAGGGGAGGGCAAGGTTGAAGGTAGAACCAGGGTGTTAGACGGAGAGCTCCCGTGGTCTACAGTTTCATCTCGCCAACTTTTCAGGCCAGAAAAGAGTGAGAAAAGCGGCCTTACGCATTTGCAAGGAGCTACTTTAGAGAGCTCTGTCCCTCTTCATGTTGGTAGGGGAAGAGCGATCACAGAACCACTGCCAGGGGCAGATATTACCTATCTTTTCCCAAAGATAGAAGCTACTGGGATCAGTGAGGATTCAGTAGAAACCAAGCAAGAGATCGGAAACTCGACACCAGAGGAACCCGAGATGGGGCATCTTCATTTTAAGGTACCAGCGGTTTCAAACCCACTGATGAGCAGCAAGGTAGTCGCCATCGCCAGGCCTCTACATAGCAATTCGGTCATGTCAGTTGACCAAGCCAGCATTTCGCCGGACAAGGCAAGGGAAGTTCCAGACCCGCCATTGGAGGGCACAGGTCTGAAGAGAGATCAACTCTCCCACTGGAGCATGGGAGTAGTTAAGGAGAGGATGAAGGAACAGATGCGCGTTTCTTTGGCCAACAAACTTTTCCAATTTTGGAACAGTGATTCTCGCTCGAGGGACATTACAGTCGGCCGCAGGTATCTCAGGTCAATCAGGTACAGGCCATACAAATGTAAACACCCAGCGGAAAGCCTTTATCGGACAGCACGTAATCCGCAAATTACCGGTACAATGGTCAGGGAGTTGTGCGGGAGCTGTACTCCACCAAGGCCAAGGACACTTATCCGGAAGAAACCCTGGAGGAGAAAATTGAGTAAACAAAGCCAGGTGCACACAGGAAGGAGGTATGTTATGGTTGATTGGGCCAGCCGCCTGCCAGTTGCAGAGCGATTCAAAGACAGAGGGAGAGAAAAGAGGAAGAGCGACCATTTGTGATGCGGTCGCAAGGCGGTATTCACCCGTTGTGATCTTACAACTTTAGGGCATACCAACAGCTCTGTAGACCTAGATAGGGGCCAGTCTGAAAAGAATACAAGTTCCAGTAATCTAGCACGGAATCCCGTACTTCAAAAGGGGGGAGTAATGTGATACTATACTGTAATTTATTTTTTCAGAAGGCCCCATGTCTTTCTCTTTGCATTATTTACACTATTTCTAGGAGGGATTACAGGTAATCCTTCTCCATGTTTCTTCTCCTTCTATTATTTACGTTTTTTCAAGATGAGATCACGAGGGAGTTTGATCTCATCTGCTTTATGGTTCTTCTTTATGTGTTTAGAATAGGTGTGTAGGGAATTGGACAGTATTATTGTAGATTAAGATTATAGATGCTAGATCAGGATTGGCACCAGATTGTCTTTTTTTTTTAAAGATAGGGCGTGCGGCCATAGGCGCATTTTTCGGGATTTATATATATATATGTATTTCGGCCATTTTTGCTTCATTGCCAGTATAGGGCTAGGACTAATTCCCGTTTCTTTGTCTAAATGGGGGATGGGGGTCAGTGACCTTTTACCACGTGTTAGCAGTAACTGATTGCATCAGAATTGTTTTCGATGATTGATCGGCCGAGAGCTAACGGAGTTTTGAAACCATTGGGTTAGAATTAAAGCCGCATATATGACGTCACGAGGTCAGCATGCTGATCGGGGAGAATAAATAGGCTCGCATTTCATATTTTCGTTCTCTTTTAATGTAAATTGCCAAGCCGGGTGCCAGAAGCAAATTGTTGATTGCCTTTCAGTTGGACATTCGAGATTTGCAGGTACTGGCTTTTGTGGGGAACAGCAGAATTTTGATACTACAAAATTTCTCCCACGGCACAGTGGTGGCATTCGCAGACACCCAAAGTCTCGCGTTAATTGCCAGTGGTGGAAGGAGAGAAAGAAAAGACATTTTCCCAGGCAGGGGAAGACATTTTCCAGCGAATAGGATTTTTATGGATAAATCCTGAGCTCTGACGCTCGTACTGTTACACACGCAGATTTGGCATGCTGCCAGCGTTGTGGTAATTTTATGTTCGCTTCTTCACGGCCATAATAAAGCCGAAAGCCCATCGCCCAGTCATAGGTAATCGGGCAGGTAACCTCAGAGGTGTTAGGAGAAGCCAGCTACAGTTCCAGTCCAGAATCCAGTGGGGTTCTGTTAAACCTAGTCGTCAATTTCAGAATGGTGGAGGGAAATAGGGTCACAATACCCTCTACAGATTTTAGAGCAGAGAACAGCTGCTGAAAGTGTAGTCTACAGGTAGTAGACCAGATAGGCAGAACTGATAGTTTTTTTGTCGAATCATAGCAGAGGACAGCTGCTGAAGTTTAGAGGTGCAGTTAGCTACGTAGCAGTATTCAGGAGATTTTCAGGATAGTGTGTGTAGAACCGAAGTCTGTGCAGAGATTGTGTAGACATTTCGTAGTCGTTCCAGCTATCAGTGGAGTTAGAGTTAGAATTTAGAATAGCTAGTTGTAAGTGGAGGCTCGACTTGAGACCCCACCCAGTGCAGTGTAGTTCATTTAATTTAACTCTTACCTTCTTCCTCCATACAGGTGAAACTTGTGGGTGAAGGGTGGGGTTGGTTGTTTTGATGATACATCATTTGTCATTTTTTTTCTTCCTGAATTTGTTTATTTCAGGAGTTCTTACACTGCATTTTGTTCTTTGACATGTATGAGATTAGTTGTTTATAGGTGTATAATAAACTTGTATAAATTGTAGCTGGCATCAGTCATTTCATTTAGTACAGTAGCTATATGTTGTCTGTATCGTGGTGTATGTGAATCATACTTGAACCTTATCCCCTTAGGGTAGTTAGAGGTGGTTTGAGGCCATAGCAATTTAAACGTCCGAAGTGGCGAGGAAAGAATCAACCTCGGTTCTCAACCTCGGAGCCAATGGTCTCAACTTTCACATTTTGCACTATATTTCTATCTGAATCTATCATTTCAGTCTTTCTTCTTACTATTGTCTTGTCACTATATGTAGACAGTCTCTAGTCCTAAAACCATTTCGTGACAATGACCATGCACTTAGGTATTCCATAAGCCTCAGTATTTTCCATAGGCTGTCCCAGTGTATACTGTCAAATGCCTTTTCAAAGTCAACAAAATTTATATACAGCTGCCTATGCCATTCTGAACACTGCTCTATTATGTCCTGAAGGTGAATATATGATCTGCACATTGTCTGTTTCTTCTGAATCCTGCTTGTTCCTTCTTCTAGTGCTCTTGAAATTCTTTGAATAATTATTCTGCCCAATATTTTGCTGGGAACTGATAGGAGAGTAATTCCTCTCCAGTTGTTGCAGTCAGTGAGGTCACCTTTCTTTGGCAATTTAACAATTATTCCTTTGTTCCACTCCACTGGTGTTGTCTCTGTTTGCCAGATTTGTGCAAATAGTGGTTCTAATAGCTCTGCCACTAATACAGGATCTGTTTTAAATAGCTCTGCATTTAGGTTGTCATGGCCTGGAGCTTTTCCGTTCTTCAACCCTTTGATAGCTGTATCGATTTCTTCCCTAAGTGGAATATCTGTATTTATATCTAGATCATTTTCAGCCTCTGGAATGTTCAATTGTGACTCTGGAGGTGCTTTATTTAGTGTTTCTCTGAAGTGTTCTGCCCATCTTGCTTCTTGCCCCTGTTCTGTGGTGATGAGATTTCCGTTCTTGTCTCTAACTAGTGTAATGTTGTTTATGACCTGTTTTCAGCTGATCGCTTTTGTTACTTTGTAACCACGCTTTGATCATTCCTCAGTGCTGCTTCTTCTGCCTGACTTGCAAGGTTATCTATGAATTTCCTTTTGTCAGCTCGGGTTTTCTCAGCTGACTGTTCTGTTCACTATATATTTCCTTCAGCCTAGGGGACTTTGCTTCTGTTTTCTTTCTTTTGATTTCTTTTCTCATCCCAATGGTTTTCACTGTTTCTGATGTTCTCCAGTCTTGTATCTTCTTTCCTTGGAATCTCAAGCATGCTTTGTTGCTATCACTATATACTGTTGAAATTTTACTGAATTTCTGGTCAACATCTTGAAGCAGTTTGATTATGTTTCTTTATTTCAGATACAAGTGCTTTTCTAGTGACGGGGTTCTTCAATTTACTGATGTAAAATTTTGTTTTGTTATGTTTGGCCCAGTAGTCCTGATTTTCATCTTTACTTGTGCTAGTACTAGGTGGTGATCACTTCCCACATCTGCAATGTGCATGTGTTCTGTAGCTTATCAGTGGATCCGCAGTTAAGGGTTTTGTTTTTGTCCATGGCTGGGTTTCCTACTAGCATGTATAACAATGTGAATGAGTTCAGCGATTAAGCTATTTCTAAAACTTAATAACTCAGACCAATTCACATGCACATTAAACATTATTTTCAAATCATTATTCCTTCAATCTGCTATATTATGAAACATTAAGACAAAAGCCTCCTTCCAAGATAAATTTGGTTTCTGTATTTTTCTTGTTAAAATCAGTAATATGACATTAAAAAAAAAGGTAGTCCCATAGCAGATATTAACGTAGGGGAGTGAAGTGTTGGAGACTTCACCATACTAGATCCAGCATCAAGAGGTGGGGTGACTAGTTCCCTTCCTCGCTGTCTTTTCCTTCCATAACTCAAACAGCAGAGTCAGGTATCCATTTACAGCTGGGTAGACTGGAGCGTGTCAGTACCGTTATTCAGACCCGGCACCTTTGCTGTGAGAGACCAGCACTCTAACCACTCTGCCAATCAGACGCTCTTAATACGACATGTCTGCCAATTTTCAGCTTCCTGCTGACCTGAAAATAATTTAGAACCTCTAGACCAGTGGTAGGCAACCCAGGAGCTGTAGGATCTATTTTAAAAAATACAGAGTTCTCTAAAGAACTACCTTGATAAAATCATGTCAGTTTTCAGAGTATTTGGAGTTATAAGTGCAGCCTTTATGCAACTTTTATCTATGCGGCTAGATCTGCTTCCTGCAATCCCACCAGCAGAGCGGTGGAAAATTAAAACTAAATTTTACAGGATAACCTCCCCTCAAAGAACAGATAGCTTTATATCTTATGCAGTTTACAATTATTAAAGTAGTTTTTAGTAAGCTATTTGGCGGGTTTTCACTGGAAATGCATTGAAAGTACATTTAAACATGGGGACATCATGCTTTTGAGGACAGGCAGTAGTAAGTAAGTTGGAAATGTACCTAGGTTAAAAATGCTCCCCCCCCCCCCCATCCTCCAGAGATCTACCAAATGATCCCCTGGGATCTACTGTTAGATCAAGATCGACCAGTTGTAGATCCCTGTTCTAGACATACATGCATACACAGCCATATAAAAGAAAGTATGTGAGATACATATTTTATTTACATATTTATTACTACATATATAAAATGGTTCATACTTGTTAAAAGATTCCAGGATGCATTTGCAAACGTCAACTTTGATAGCCTCCTTTTGAAACATGTCAACAAACGGCAGGAACTTCTCCTGAAATATTTAATATTTCAAACAAAATAAAATGCCAATTGTTCTTCTGGAAATTGTGGATTATTTAGAGTGAATGCAAAACTTTAATAAACAAATATGTTACATAACCGAGTCAACAATCTCCTATCATAGGGATCACATTACATGCCCAATGAGGCATATTGGGAATATGGTGTTAGACCCATATTTTCTTGATCATCAGCACACTAGGGGCCGCCTTAACCTTCCCAGAGTTGCTCTGGTACCCAATTCATGAGGCTGGATCGACCCCTGAGCCATTTGTGGTCTAAAAAGTCACACTTCAACTGGGGGTCAAAGCATGGACCACCGAGCTAGTAAGCCAGTGAATCTCCTATCGTAATAAAAGTAGGCCTAATATTACAGAATCATCATTTCATTGTCTCCATTTTCGCTACTTATGGAGCAGGGATACACCAATGCCAATGCCCCTACAAAGCCTATGTCAAAGAACATGCTCTTGCAGTGGTGAAACGTACTTACTTAGTCACTGCTCTTCTGCCCTGGGGTGTAGAGGTTTGCCAGAGCTTCCTCTTGGCCTGGTTCCAATATAATCCTTGGTCCTTCAGAGATTGTTTAATGTTGTCCTCCCAGAAAACTCTGGGTCATCCTGGAGGTCTGGATCCATGGCACTTAGTTTCTCATATTTGTTGTGGTAGCTGATCTTCTCCCATTCTGCGGACATGGCCAAACCATCGTAATAGGGATTGTTCTACTCGGGTCTGCAGGGGCTGCGTTTTGAGGCTATGATGTATCATCTGGTTGTGGACCATGTCTCTTCTTGTTACTTCAACCACCTTCCTCAGATACCTCATATCTGAAGTTTGGAGCTGGCCTTTGTGGGTTGTAGTCATTGCCAATGACTCACATCCATTTCAAGAATGGAACATAGGTGGAGTGGTATACAGTCATCTTTGTCTTCTTGCCAATTTCTCTTTAGCTGAGTAATCCTCAATTTATGGCCTGAAAAAGTCTCCCAGCTGCTGCTCTTCGGGTAACCAACTCTTCTTTGATTCCTTCCTTCCAGTCTATGACAGCTCCAAGGTATTTCAAGTGGTTGACCTGTTCCAGGACCTGTTCTCCCAGCATAATGTGATGCCCTTTTTCCTCTTGTGATATCACAATGGTTTTTGTTTTGGAGCTGCTGATGACAATCCCTCTTCTCCAGTTCTTCCTTCCAGACTTGCAGGTTTCTTCTTCTTCTTCTTCGTACACTCTCAGACGTCCACTTGAATGTTCTCAAAGAAAGCAGTAGTCAGTTTGAGGCTATTTGAATCCCCGTAAAGCTTTTCCACGAAAAGAGCTGGCGTCGGCCATATGCACTTTCTCTGTACCACATATAAGGGGCAACTTTGAAGCAGATGTTCAGCAGTCATTTTATCAGTGCCACAGTTACACTGATCGCTAGTTCCTATCTTTAGCTTGTTGAATAGATGGTATCTCAATCTGTTGTGGCCAGTGCGGAGTCTGAAGATTACCACTTGTTCTCTTCGGTGGAGCTGGTAGTAAGCATCATTCTGTGTGTGCCCTGGATGTTCTATATTCCATTTGTTTCTGTAACTGATTCTGATAAAACTCTTTGCCTCCTCAAAAGTTATGCTTGCATCAGGCTGATGTAGATGTGAACCTTCTTTTGCCGTTCTGTCAGCCTCTTCATTGCCGGCGATGTTACAATGAGATGGGATCCACTGGATCACAACACTTTTGAATCGTTGACAAAGTTTGTGGAGCACTACTCTGAGATCATCCAGGTCTGTATTATTTTGTCTTTTCAACGTTGCAATTACTGACTGTGCATCAGTAAAGAAAGCAACTTGTCTCTCTGCCGTTTCTTCTGTCAATATAACCTCTGCTGCAGTTTTCAAGGCCTCTGCCTCTGCTCTGAAGTTGCTGGAGAATCGTCCTGTTGCCACTGACAGCCTTTTTTTCTGCACCAGTGCTTAAGGTCAGAAAGACACCCCCACCTCCATTTTCTGTTGCATTTGTTGCTGATCCATCTGTGTATGCATGGGTCCAGGTGTTGCGTGGATAATGTTTCTCTATGTATTTTGTCACTATGGATTTTCTATCTGTTGCAGTTTGGCTCTTTTTACTTTCAATTCCAGGAATATTTTCTATCATTTTAGGGAAACGATTTTGTTTCCAAACTGGAAGCTTGTGTGCAGTGTAGATGGGTTTAACAGTCAAAGCTTGGTAGTGTCACGCATCAGTCTAACCAGCTGTAAATGGGTACCTGACTCTGATCTTGAGTTAGAGAAGGCAACAGCAACGAGGATGGGAACAGGTGTCACGCATCAGTCTAACCAGTTGTAAATGGGTACCTGACTCTGATCTTGAGTTAGAGAAGGCAACAGCAATGAGGACGGGAACAGGTGTCACGCATCAGTCTAACCAGTTGTAAATGGGTACCTGACTCTGATCTTGAGTTAGGGAAGGCAACAGCAACGAGGACGGGAACAGGTGTCACGCATCAGTCTAACCAGTTGTAAATGGGTACCTGACTCTGATCTTGAGTTAGAGAAGGCAACAGCAACGAGGACGGGAACAGGTGTCATGCATCAGTCTAACCAGCTGTAAATGGGTACCTGACTCTGATAGGGACTTGAAAGCTGATGATGATGATGATTACGATGACTAGCAATTCCCTAGACTTAAGGGTCTTTTATATTTGGACATGCGCCCTAATATAACCGACTAGATTGAACGGGACGCGCCTCGCCAAAACGAGACAAAACTTAAAAAAAAAAAAATTCGAGTAAGTTGTATTTTTTCAGGATTACAAAAAATAAGGACAAAAAAGGGGATGGGGTGGGTAAGAGATTTGTGACGTCGCGTAAGGGGGTGGCAAAAATGTGACAACTCTACGACCTAGACATTGCGATTGGATTTGCCGATTTTTCGCTGTACTTTTTCTTACATTTTTTTTCTTTCATTTTTTTCCCTTAAATTCCGTGCCTTGGCGCTGCTTTCGAGCGGGAAATCTTATCGTTCCATTTGTCATTTGATAGCAGTGTCCAGAGACGTGGAAGATGAATTTCCTGGAGGTGTCAGATTTTACACGTAACAAAGAGAACTGTGTGAAGTTTTTGCAGAATCGGGGCATTCTACACACCGTCCGACAGTGTGCTAACAATCACCAGATGAATTTGTCCTTGTCGGTTCGCCAAGATCGTTAGAGATGTTACATATGTAAGCAGGATATACCTCTTCGTTCTGGCACATGGTTACAGGGTGCACGTCTGTCCTTCAGGCAGATTATTCTGTTCATTTACTGGTGGAGTAAAGAGATGACTAGCATTGATTTCTGTAAATCAGAGCTAGGAATTGCCAATCAAGTTGCCATTAAATGGAACAGCAACCTCCGTGAGGTTTGTGCAAATGTACTAATTGCAAATCCCGCTGTAATTGGCGGATCCAATACGACGGTAGAGATAGATGAAAGTGTGTTCACACGCAGAAAAAATAACGTCGGTCGTGTATTTCCACAGCAGTGGGTATTTGGTGGCCTATGTCGTGAAACAAGTGAGTGTTTCATGGTTCCAGTGCCCGACCGCACAGCGGCTACACTTATGCCCCTTATCATAGCCAACATTCGTCCTGGTACGACAGTTGTTTCTGATCAATGGCGCGCATATGGTACCATTCAGAATTAGCCAGGTTTAACTCACCAAACGGTGAATCATTCTGCAAATTTTGTCGACCCAAATACAGGAGCAAACACACAACGAATAGAGAGGTTGTGGAAATCTGCGAAAGAACGCAACAAACGTCAGAACGGGACACACAGACACATGTTAGATTCCTACATGTGTGAATTTTTGTGGCGACATCGGAATAAAGTTCGTCAGTCAGACCCGTTCGACAATATCCTGTTTGACATTGCAGAATTTTGGCCTCCTCTGTAAATTATGCAGCTACGAACGAACATGTGTATGTCCTGATATGTGCCAAGCTTCAGCGATCCTTGGTGATCTGTTCCCCTCACGGTCCTTTTCAGGGCCCACAAAAACCACCAAACTGCACCTACCACGGTCCTTTTCAGGGCCCACAAAAACCACAAAACTGCACCTACCACGGTCCTTTTCAGGGCCCACAAAAACCACAAAACTGCACCTACCATGGTCCTTTTCAGGGCCCACAAAACTACAACCACCACGATCCTTTTCAGGGCCCACAAAACTGCACCACGGTCCTGTTTAGGGCCCACAAAACCAACAAAACTGTACCCTGGCAATAAATCCTTTATTTGTTTTCACCGCTGGGTGTGGAGGGCTGGGTGGAGAGGGCTGGGTGGGAAGTTGGTCCCCCTCCCTCACTATGCACTGATCCTTGTCAAATATTTACCTAATCAGAGCCAGATTAACGTAGTAGCAAAAGTAGCATTTGCTACGAGTCCCGTGCTTTTAGGGCCCCGCGCCAATAAATATGTACATCATTTTTTGGTCATCTTCTAATACGAGCGTTAAACCAATGATCTTGTGATGTATGCCATCTTTATCGCCTTTTCATTTGATGTCACGATATTGTGAGAGAAAGAGCATAACAGGGTGACTTAGTGTGACTCTTTATTACTTTTATCTTAACTGTTTGCGGACAGAAGCAGTCATTTTCTTTGGATTTGTTGAAAGCCTGTACACCTTCTTTTCTGCTTCTACCTACCGGTGGGGTCTCCTTTCTACTGCATTATGTGCTGGCGGTAGTCATAATAAGTCCCATTTGCCCTTTGTGAAATGGTCCGCTTGGGCAGATGCGACAAAAGCACTTTTACACAGCTTTTCTGCAATAAAACAAGTCTTGGATGATATTTCAGATAACAATGATCAGAAGGCAGAGTGTCGTCAACAGGCTCGTTGTCTACTTTCAACCATGATGAAGTTAGAAACAGGAATAATGATCATACTGTGTGATCAAGTATTACACCGTTTTCAAATGACCAGTGCTTCTTTGCAATCTTCTGACCAAGATCTGAATACGGCTTGTGCACTCTATGAATCCCTGCGGGGGTATATTCAAGCTATGCGGTCTACTTTTGCAGACATAGAGCAAAACGCCAAGGATGTGACTGAGTGTGAACATTATCAAGAACAAACTCGAAGGAAACACAAACGAAATCGAGAGTATGATGATTTCAGTGGTTCCAGCACAATTGATGAATCTCAAACGCCTTCTCAGCAGTTTAAAAGCTGAACATTTCTTGTCCTTATTGATAGCTTGCTACCTTGTCAAAACGCCAGAAAGCTTATCAAAAGTTGAATGATGTATTTGGATTCCTTCGTCAGTCACAGTCGTTTACAAAATACATAGAGAAACATTATCCACGCAACACCTGGACCCATGCATACATAGATGGATCAGAAACAAATGCAACAGAAAATGGAGGTGGGGGCGTCTTTCTGACCTTAAGCACTGGTGCAGAAAAAATGCTGTCAGTGGCGACAGGACGATTCTCCAACAACTTCAGAGCAGAGGCAGAGGCCCTGAAAACTGTAGCAGAGGTTATATTGACAGAAGAAAGCGCAGAGAGAAGGGTTGCTTTCTTTTCTGATGCACAGTCAGTAATTGCGGCATTGAAAAGCCAAAATAATACAGACCTGGATGATCTCAGAGTAGTGCTATAACCAGCTCCCCTCCTGGCTGCCTTTACCTTTCAGAGCAGAGTCAGGTATCCATCCACTTACAGCTGGGTAGATTGTAGTGTGACGCCACCATGTCTCCAGCCCACTACCTGTGTCGCGAGAAGCCTGCGCTGAAACCACGGACGCCCTCATAAATGGTTGCTTGTCTAAAATAGAAGGATTGTAGTGGTATGACAAGATCACTAATGTGCAACTGATGACACGAACCAGGCAAGTGCCAGAAGAACGAGACATGAGAAGAAGACGCTGAAGATGGATAGGATACACACTGAGCAAACTTGCTTATAGCTTTACCAGGCAGTCCTTGGTCTGGAACCCCCAGGGTAAGAGAGGCAGAGGAAGACCAAGGAATACACGGAGAAAAGAACTGATGACAGACAAGAAGAGGATGAAGAAATTATGGAACGACCTTGAGCTGATGGCACAGGACAGGAAGACTTGGTATAAAGCAAATGCTCCTTAGGGACTTGAAAGCTGATGATGATGATGATGACTAGGTTGAACGGGACGTGCCCCGCCAAGACGAGGCAAAAATTTTACATTAAAAAAAATAAATACATAATAATAATAATAATAGCCCCTTCAGTCATAACTGACCATGGCAATGCGCCCCCGAGGTGGCAGCCCTCAAATACTAACCCACAACCCCTACCTGTTAAATGGACTAATTCCGTGCAGGCGGGAAAAAAAAAGAAAAAATTGTAAGGAAAGAGTACGGTTATCAGTTTGGGTAATAAATTTGGAAAATTTTATTTTAGCGGTGAAATATCACACAAGTACCGAGTTCTTTTATACGTGTTGACTTCATGCCTCCCGTTATAATTCTCATTGCTTGATTTGATTGAAGAGTTTCCTCTGAATTGGCAATCAGGGCAATGTCGTCGGCAAATGCCAGCTCTAAAATACAGATTTGTCTCCTCTTCCAGTACCCCACTGAATACTTTCTTGTCCTCTCCTTACATGCTTCGATGAGATCGTCCATGAGTATGAACAGACAAGGTGACAGAATACCACCCTGTCTTATACCAGTGGCGGTCCTGAACTCTTGACTTATGGTTTGCTGTCCTCACATAATTTCTGCAAGTCTTGTAGAAGTTCTGTATAGCATGGATCAGAGGTGTTAGAATGTTCTTACTTGCCAAGCACTCCAAAAGTTTGCTCCAGGGAACCTTGTCAAACGTAGTGGTGGTTTCTGTAGTAAATTTTTTTTTTAAACAGTAAAGCAGCCAGTCCCTCATTTTAGGGAGGATCCCGTTACACGCCCATTGAGGCATATTGGGAATATGGTGTTAGGCCCATATTTTCTTTACCATCGGCACACTAGGGGTGATGTGGTCAGCATCACGCCAGCCGCCTTAACCTTCCCAGAGTTGCTCTGGTACCCAATTTATGAGGCTGGGTTGACCCCGGAGACGTTTGCGGTCTAAAAATTCCCACCCCAACTAGGGACTGAACCATGGACCACCGAGCTAGGAAGCCAGTGCACTAACCACTGTGCTACCACAGCTCCTTCCCTCATATTAGCTGTCTATAAAACTTGTCTGATGAAACAGTAGTTCTATTCTTTCTCTGCCTCCATAAAAACCCCAGAGAACATTACAATGGGAAGAATCATCATTTCATATCTCAAAATTACATCCTGAGTATTATCACTGAGTCTCACGTAGTTTCCCAGGGAGTCTCTGATGAGACAAAGAAGAACAGGATCATGGCTCCCATCAGGCATGTCTTATGAAGCAACTAAAGTGAGGCTGCGTGTAAGGCTGGCATCTCCACCACATAAAACAAACTGTTATAAAAACTACCACTGCAAGAGCATTGTTACATCTCATTTTCTGCACCATGATGTGTTCATTAGTTTGAAATAACGCTGTACTCAAATGAGAGTGCCACTTGAACGGAGCGCCTATGAAATCGCGTTGCTTGGTTACAAAAATGACATCATATGGAATAATTATGCAGACGCGCGTGAGAAGTGGTTAACTTTTGCTAAGGACTTTCGACGGTGTTCTTGAGCCGGCAGGCTGTGTTTGTGTGAGCTCTTGCTCTTATATTTGATGTCCGCAGATATATGCACTCTACAGAAGTTATTTGACATTCTACATGAGATACGCATGTGTGTGTGCTGCCAGAGAAGTATGATGACATTTTGATTATCTTTTGATGATAAAGTTTCGATTAATAGTGTCGCGGACCTTGGCCTGCTGACGGCATATTTATTGGCCTGCATTTTACAGTGAAGATGGCCTAATGTGTTTGGCCGATTTATAAGGATTATCATGCACCATCGTTTATTTGTGGAGCTGCCTGTTTGTTGAAATTGTAATTAAACCATGTCAGATGTCTGCAGTATTTGTCTTCAATCATTACACCAGTTGATGTTGCAGTGTTCGATATGTATTGAACTTGGGCATATTTTCAACAGTAATCTTAGACATCCTGGGCCTAGCAGAAGTCAGATGGACAGGATTAGGTGAATCAATAACGGATGATGGTCACAAAATTTGGTTTAGTGGAGATGAGTCTAAACATCAGCATGGAGTAGGTTTTATCGTACATAAAGATAGATTGAACTTTGTCATCAGCTGCACCCCAATAAATAGCAGGCTTATCACCATTCGTATTGCAGCACATCCAAAGAACATCTCCATCATACAGGTATATGCCCCCACTACTGACTATGAGGATGAGGCAATTGATACATTTTATGACAATCTGGATGAAGCAATTAAGAAAATTCCAAAGAAAGATCTTCTCATCGTTCTAGGTGATTGGAATGCTAAAATAGAGCCTGATGCATACGGTCACTGGGCTGGCACAGTGGGGAAATTTGGGACTGGAGAAACCAACGATCGAGGACTAAGGCTACTAGAATTTGCCAGCAACTATAAACTAACCCTTGCAAATACACTATTTCCTCATAAGTTATCAAGAAGAACAACGTGGCATGCCCCAAAAACTGAGATACATAACCAAATTGATTTTATTCTTGTATCCAAAAGATTCAAGTCCAGCATTAATAAAGCCAAGACTAGGACTTTTCCTGGCGCCGACATTGGTAGTGATCACGACATGGTATTGATGACGCTCAAGCTTAAACTCAAAAAGAACTATAATCAAAACAGATGTTCTCAGTTAAGATTCAATTTAGACAAATTGAAAGATCCAGAAATCGCGGGAATCTTTGAGGCAACTGTTGGAGGAAAATTCGCAGCTCTCAACTTTTTGGAGGATGATATCAACTCAATCACAGAGAACATGAAAGACGTGCTCATTGAATCAGCAACAGAAATACTTGGTAAAAGAAAGAAAATAAACAAACCATGGGTTACAGATGAAATTCTGAAGTTATGTGATACACGGCGAGAAATGAAAAAGGTTAAGAAAGAGGTTCCTGAAGCAGCATGGCAATACAGTATGGTGAATAAAAATATTAGAAAGAAAATGAAACAGGCCAAAGAAAAATGGGTAGCTGATCAATGTGAGTCCATTAATACGGGGCTAATAAAAGGAAACAGCAAGGCAGTTTTTGACACATTAAGAAGACTATCAAAACCCCAACAGCCCAGGGTAACTGTCATAGAAGATAGCAATGGGGCTCTGCTCAATGAAAAAAACAGCTGTAATGAGAAGGTGGACAGAATATTGTAAAGAATTATATAACTGTAAACTTGACACTGACTTAGGCATATTAAACAACATTAAGTGCGAAAACAGAGAACTCGGAAATGCAGCAATACTACGGGAAGAAGTGGAAGAGGCTATATGTTCGATGAAAGGAGGGAAGTCACCGGGTGTGGATAATATACCAGCAGAGCTCTTGAAATATGGAGGACCAGATATAGTAAAAATCATGACAACAATTTGCCAGAAGATATGGAGTACAAAAAAATGGCCAAAAGAATGGACGCAGTCATTAGTAATACCGCTTCCAAAGAAAGGAAATCTAAAAATGTGCAAGAACTACAGAACCATTAGCCTTATTAGTCATCCAAGTAAGGTGATGTTAAGGATACTTTTGAACAGAATAAAACAGAAATCAGAAGAAATCTTGTCAGAGGAACAGGCTGGCTTTAGACCAAAAAGAAGTACCTCAGAACAAATCTTCAATATTAGATTACTGATCGAAAAACATCTCCAGCATCAACATGATTTATACCATAACTTCATCGATTTCACAAAAGCCTTCGATCGAGTCTGGCATGAAGGTTTATGGCAAATAATGAGAAAATTCAATTTTGATACCAACATCATAGATATCATTGAAGCACTATACAAGGACGCAAGCAGTGCTGTTTTTGCAAGCAATGACATTGGAGAATTTTTCAAAACAACTGTAGGAGTTCGCCAGGGATGTATCCTGTCACCAGTGCTCTTTAACATTTGTCTAGAACATATTATGCAGGAGGCTCTCTACGATTATAAATCAACCATATCGATTGGAGGCCGACCTCTGTGTAATCTACGTTTTGCTGATGATATTGATCTGATAGCTGGAACAGAATCAGAACTTCAAGACCTTACCTCTAGACTGGAGAAAGTAACAAGAACATATGGGATGGAAATTAATATAGAAAAAAGCAAGATATTGGTGAATAGCCATAAGAAACATGTTCCGACCAACATTACGTTAAATGGGCAAACGTTAGAAGAAGTTAACACCTTTAAATATCTCGGGTCCACTATATGTAGTGATGGAAGATCAAATAAAGAAATCAAGACAAGACTTGAGATGGCCTCAGCTGCCATGACAAGGTTGAATGTGATCTGAAAAAAGTAACATCAGTTTTCCTGTGAAGATCAAATTATACAAATCACTTGTATTATCTATTCTCTTGTATGGGTGTGAGGGCTGGACACTCACTGCAGATACGGAGCGAAGGATTCAGGCTTTCGAGCATAAATGTTATAGAAGAATTTTGCGCATTTGCTATAAAGAGCACAAAACAAATGTCTATGTTAGAGAGAAGATAAACACCTATGCAGGCCATCAAGAACCACTTTTGTCAATAGTGAAACGTCGAAAGCTTGCCTGGTTTGGGCATGTAACTCGTCATGACTCCCTTTCGAAAACGATCCTCCAGGGAACAGTCGAAGGTAAACGGAGAAGAGGAAGGCAAAGAAAATCCTGGGCTGATAACATCAAAGAATGGGCAGGACACGGTTTCTCCACACTTGTACGCATTGCTGAGAATAGAGAGCAGTGGAGGACCCTGTCTGCTGATGCTTCCACCATGGCACCCCTACGACCCATGACGGGTTATGGGTTGAGATGAGATGATGAATCTTAGAGCATGCAACAAGCATACAAGTGCTTCAGCATAGGTTTCCTACATGAGGAATACTGCAATGGTGGCCTGTGATGCCACACTGTAATTCTGTCTTTCAACCGGCCCGATTCTGTCGTCTATTTTGTATTTCTGTCGTCTAATTTGTATTTCCGGCCCGATCCTGTTCTTTTATTTTGAATTTTCACCATTTTATTTCTTCTCATTTGAATATATATCGTGGTTGGTATTTTTGAGGAGATAAATTAAATGGGGTCGTTTTATGACGGTAGATTTATTTTACACTCGACCAGTTTTATTTTCTTCTGATCACGCGATTTTCCGTTGTTTACGGAAATCGCTATTTTCGGGCACGCCGGTATGACACGTCAGAAACGCATGTGGACGTGATGTCATTTTGGACACGCGGTCGTGTGGTTTTCAAATCTGATTGGCGTAGCTCATAGTTATGTTTATTTTTCTGAGCGCTTCCATTGGTCGAGGGAAAGCTAGGGTATGCGTAGGCGATACGCGGGAGTGGTTCCCGGTGTGTATAAATAGCCAGTTAAACGGTGGCCTAGTTCTCTATCATAAGAAATACTCGTCAGCCGTCAGACTACGTCGATTTATCGTTCTCCACTGTGGGAAAAACCAGCGATGAATTGGTATGTAGGATTTTATCTTATTATCGTTTTATTCATTAGAGGGTTCTTTGAGAAATTCGCCCGTAGTTAATTTCTTCGGGGGACATTAACTTTTCAGTTTTAAAATAAACGATAGTGCCATCCATTATCAATTTTGAAGAACGACGTAAATGCAACAGTGTGCTTATTCTTTCTATGATTTTGGCAGTAGATAGGAACGTGGGAAGTTATAAGCTACACGTGTGCCCAGATTTGTAGAATGTTATGTAAAACCACCATTTATTCCTGTATATTTTATAATGTAATTTTTTTGGGAACTCCTTTGTGTGTACGTTAACTAAATGTGAGGAAGGCAGTGAGATTATGTTATCAGTGAATTATACGGCTTGGGGAAATAAATCATTCCTACAGCGAGGTTTAATTTAAATTGGCTTAAGTAAGGACACCTCAAGTGTACATGTTAAAAGGAGACCACGGAATTTAGGACAAAGGATTTCCCTAGTGGTAATGTTTTGAACACGTGGGTAGTCAGGCGTAACACTTCAGACGAGGTCGGGAGACCTTGTTTACCCAACGGTCAGATTTAGAGAAAGGAGGGGGGGGGGTGAAGAGACACGTGGGTCGAAATATTTTATATATTGGTGTTCAGAACGAGAGAAGGGGAGGATAAGTGTGATTTTAGTGCCACGTGGGATAGTAGTATTTCATGTATTGTGTGAAGAACGAGAGAAGGGGAATAGAAGAAGGAGTGAGATTGAAGTGACACGTGTATAGAATTATTTTATGTATCGTATATGTTAGAGATAAGCGATTTTAGAGAGGGTGTACATTAGACGCTGTTTCTTTTAATTTCAGCGAGTCTCGGCGAAACAGTGGGGAGCATAATTTTGTCAAATAAAATTATCCACGGCAAGGACATACCTCAGTAGTCAGTGGACTCGAGTTATCGTCAGAAGCAACAGAAAATTAACCTACGGGGTTTTCCCAGTGAGGAGCGGGAACGGGGGTTATTTATCACATCGCCCGAGCTCATCGCTATTATAGTCTCCAGCAACGACACGTGGCAGCGAGACCGGTTTCAATTTCGTACAGCCAGAAATCAAGGCCTTGTTTTCCTCTAACTCCGGAGCGGGTTACAAGAGGGAAGTTATTCAACGGCAGAGAAGATTTTGGCAGTAAATCAAGCACCGCATTCAGGAGCAGGGGAGAGGGTTAACATCCCTGGGTCCTGATAGTAACGAGAGAAGAGAGTAGCGGAGACGCCGCATCATCAGTCCTCGAGTGTTAGAGAGACACTGAGACCAAGAAAGAGAGAGATAGAGAGACACTGAGACCAAGAGAGATAGAGAGATAGAGGAGGGAGCAAATAGACAGGACCAGTAGGGTCTGTTCAGTATTCATTTGACAGATAGACCCTGAGCCTTCAGCTAAAGCCAAGTCTATTATTTTAGCAATTCTTGTGGTGTAGTTATCGGCGCATATCGCCTAACAAGTAGAAAGCTGTGTAGCCATTCGTTGCGGGAAAAATCACCAGGACTGAGACAGTAGAAATTTATTAGTGTTAGAGAGTGGAGGCTAGAGTTGACAGCCCCACCATATTAGAGTTGTTGTAATCACTAACCATTTTACTGTTCCTCAGCAGGGTGACAGAAAGAGTGAATGTGATTGGGTTTTTTTTTCTCTCGTGTCTCTAAATTTAATTGTTACTTTGGTTTTTCCAGGCCGTGCAACAGTGCACGCTATCGACTGACTTGATGACGTATGATGCCATTTTATGTTTTTCTTGTATGTAAATAAATATATATAATATATTTACTGGATCAGCTTCTAGTCTATACTATACCTACATGTGGTCTGTATAGTGGTGTCTGTGGTCGTTTTTATACACCTTATCTCCTTGTATTTAAAGGAAGTCAGAGGAGGGTGAGATTATAGCCAGTTTGACGTCACGAAGCGGCAAGGGCGAGTCAAAACCTGGTTCTATCCCTTGAGCCAATAGTCCCACCTGTCCACAGGCATGTCATTTTCCATCTAAATTCTATTTTCTCAGACTTTCTCATTCTAGGGTCTTGCTTTCATTCAGGCACACTCTATAAAAGTAAAACCACTTCGTGACATGGCCCTGTGCTCCATAAGGAACAACAATTGTTTAAAATCTTTTAATAAATAAAAAAATTTACAAAAATGTTTACTGAGTCTTAAGAAGGTAAAATAAACAACTTACAAAATTAAAAGAAACTCAAGTGAGAAAACAGTCAATAAAATATATATATATAAAAAAAGACACACAGACTTACAAGAGAAAACAGCAGTGAAAAATCATGCTGATGTGCCATAATCTTGCTAATGACAGACTGGAGTTGTGGGTAAAAGTCTTCATAAGCCCTGTCTGGTGTCATATGTTTTATAATGTCTCCTAGGATGGTGTTGATTTCCTTCTTCTGAAAAATTCATTATTACGAAAACATAATATCCTTAAATTTGAATATATAAATAAACGCATGCAATGTTACAGGAACATTGCTCCCATCAGGCATGTACTATGAAGCAACTAAAGTGAAGCTGCTAGGAAGTCTAGTGATACCAGATGGCAGAACAAGCAAAGTCATCAGTAAAAGAATGAACAAAGCCAGAACAGCCTTTGCAAATCTAAACAACATTTGGAAATCTTAACAGTACACAGCACAAACACCAAATTAAGATTATACAAGAGCTGCGTACTTTCTGTACTTTTGTATGGCGTGAAATGCTGGAAAGTAACAGAAAAAGGAAATGTTCAAATTATTCTCATTTAATGCAACCTGCCTAAGGATAATTCTTTGAACTTTTTGGTCGAATACCATCTCCAACAGCAACTGCTTACATCATGCAGTCAAAAAGGCATGCACGCCATAACTGCAGGCAGACGCAGGAACTCAGTTGGTCATGTCCTCAGAAGGGACCCTGACACCATCACCAGAACTGCTATGCTATGGACCCCAGAAGGACGGCAAAAGAGAGGTAGACCAAAGACAACCTGGTGGAGAATAGTGGAGGCTGAGATACAAAGCATGAACCAGAGTTGGGGCATGGCACGAAGGATGACCACCAACTGAGCAAAATGTGGGCAGTTTGTTGCTGCCCTACAAGATGCCATTAGGTGTGATGGCCACTGACTTCTTTGTCAGTCAGGGGCTAAGGATCCAAGAAGATCTTACAGGAAATATTTTTTTTTTAACTCTAAGATTCAAAGTAAACATTTAGTTTCAGCATACAAGATCTAAGTGGCAAAGTCGTTAAATCCCTTGCTTCTCAAGGCAAAGGGACATATTTCAAAACCAGGTCACATGACACTCCACTCTACCCAGCTGTAAGAAGATCTTACAGTAAATATTTTTTTTTTAAACTCTAAAATTCAAAGTGAACATTTAGTTTCAGCATACAAGATCTAAGTGGCAAAGTCATTAAATCCCTTGCTTCTCAAGGCAATGGGACATATTTCAAAACCAGGTCACTCCACTCTACCCAGCTGTAAGAAGATCTTACAGTAAATATTTTTTTTTAACTCTAAGATTCAAAGTGAACATTTAGTTTCAGCATACAAGATCTAGGTGGGAAAGTGGTTAAATCCCTTGCTTCTCAAGGCAAAGGGACATATTTCAAAACCAGGTCACATGCCACTCCACTCTGCCCAGCTGTAAGAAGATCTTACAGTAAATATTTTTTTTTTTAACTCTAAGATTCAAAGTGAACATTTAATTTCAGCATACAAGATCTAAGTGGCAAAGTCGTTAAATCCCTTGCTTCTCAAGGCAAAGGGACATATTTCAAAACCAGGTCACATGACACTCCACTCTACCCAGCTGTAAGAAGATCTTACAGTAAACATATTTTTTTTTTAACTCTAAGATTCAAAGTGAACATTTAGTTTCAGCATACAAGATCTAAGTGGCAAAGTCGTTAAATCCCTTGCTTCTCAAGGCAAAGGGACATATTTCAAAACCAGGTCACATGACACTCCACTCTACCCAGCTGTAAGAAGATCTTACAGTAAATATTTTTTTTTTTAAACTCTAAGATTTAAAGTGAACATTTAGTTTCAGCATACAAGATCTAAGTGGCAAAGTCATTAAATCCCTTGCTTCTCAAGGCAAAGGGACATATTTCAAAACCAGGTCACATGACACTCCCCTCTACCCAGCTGTAAGAAGATCTTACAGTAAATATATTTTTTTTAACTCTAAGATTCAAAGTGAACATTTAGTTTCAGCATACAAGTTCTAAGTGGGAAAGTGGTTAAATCCCTTGATTCTCAAGGCAATGGGACATATTTCAAAATCAGGTCACATGACACTCCACTCTACCCAGCTGTAAGAAGATCTTACAGTAAATATTTTTTTTTTAACTCTAAGATTCAAAGTGAACATTTAGTTTCAGCATACAAGATCTAGGTGGGAAAGTGGTTAAATCCCTTGCTTCTCAAGGCAAAGGGACATATTTCAAAACCAGGTCACATGACACTCCACTCTACCCAGCTGTAAGAAGATCTTACAGTAAATATTTTTTTTTTAACTCTAAGATTCAAAGTGAACATTTAGTTTCAGCATACAAGATCTAAGTGGCAAAGTCGTTAAATCCCTTGCTTCTCAAGGCAAAGGGACATATTTCAAAACCAGGTCACATGACACTCCACTCTACCCAGCTGTAAGAAGATCTTACAGTAAATATTTTTTTTTTTTAACTCTAAGATTCAAAGTGAACATTTAGTTTCAGCATACAAGATCTAAGTGGCAAAGTCGTTAAATCCCTTGCTTCTCAAGGCAAAGGGACATATTTCAAAACCAGGTCACATGACACTC
The DNA here is from genome assembly GCA_024509875.1 of Oreohelix idahoensis. NCBI lineage: Eukaryota > Metazoa > Mollusca > Gastropoda > Stylommatophora > Oreohelicidae > Oreohelix > Oreohelix idahoensis. Next base: position 1,700,501 of record JAMPIV010010027.1, read on the forward strand.
CACTCTACCCAGCTGTAAAAATGCGTGCCTGCCTCAGCACTTGAGGTAGGGAAAGCAAAATGCAGCTAGGAAGGGAACTGGTCACTCCATGACATAAAACGAAGACTAGTATAAATTAAGTCTCTAACATATCACTCCCCTATGGCAATATCTGGTATGAGACTATCTTTATCTTTTTGTTTAAATATAAGCCCCAGATACTATAAATAAAATGTTTTATGGCATGGGCTTTTACTGGACTGTAAACTATTTATGTCGGCAAATGACCTAAAGCTACATTGCACGTTATCCCAATTCAACTGACTATCTACATTGGTACAATGACAAGTAAAAAGAGTGAACAAGAGTAAAAATCAACTGTTAAAGGTGAACATGAGTAAAATATCAATTGTTAAAAGTGAACATGAGGAAAATATCAACTTTTAAAAGTCAACATGAGGAAAATATCAACTGTTAAAAGTCAACATGAGTAAAGCATCAACTGTTAAAAGTGAACATGAGGAAAATATCAGCTGTTAAAAGTGAACGTAAGTAAAGTATAAATGTTACAAGTGAACCTGAGTATCAACTGTTAAAAGTGAACATGAGTAAAGTATCAACTGTTACAAGTCAACATGAGTAAAGTATCAACTGTTACAAGTCAACATGAGTAAAGCATCAACTGTTAAAAGTAAACACAATCCTAAAGCATGAGGCATGTTAAACCATTCTCAGCAAAATTCTAGCCTTACCCCAAAATGCTTGACCACAAATTCTATCCAGACTTCTGCACAACTGATATATTCCTATAGAGAAAAGTAATGAACACAATTTAGCACAGTTTCCTGGCCAGTCAAAAGTTACACTGAAAAGATTATTTCCTAACTGTTAAGACTAAAAATGAAAGGAGGGGGGGCCTACTCTGATATTTAAGACTAAAATGCTATCGTAGCAAACAAAATACAGAAAGTTTCCTTGTTCATACGAGTTCTGGCTTCTATAAAATCAAATTTACACGATGCTATGTTTACCAATTTAAATTCAATTAACACACCAATCTTGAAGTTATGCATTTGAGAAATTCCAGACAAAAATCTTGACAGCAGCCAAGATGAACATCTTAATGCAGATGAAAATAGTCAAAGTATGTAAGATACATATATATGTAAAAAGTGTAAATAATGTGTACTGATAAAGTCAAATCACAGTTCTCCTAATATACTAAAGTCAAATCCGTGTGCTTTGAAAATGGGGTTGGCCACATTTAATTTTGCAAGACTTGAGTTTCAGACATAATTTTAATAGCTATGTCTCTGGGTAACAGTTCTTGCTTTTTTCACCCACAAAAATTTGGATTGACTGGCTGGAAATGGTAAGTTTTCGTTTTGTTTGGTTGGGTTTTAAGGACTATCTTCATTACCCACTGACAACTCCATCAGTGCTTCGATCTCCTACCTTAGACCCCTAAATAATTTTTGCTACTGCAAGTTAATGTGGAACCTCATTTACTGCAATCACATTATTTGGACCCCAATTATCAAATAATAATTAGATAACACAGTAGAAGAAAATGAAGAAAACAGAAGGATATACACACAATTCCAAAGTCTAGGTGTCTTAAAAAGGAAAACTATGACAAGTCATGAGTGTACAACAAAATAATTTGATAATAACAAATGTTACCAATTGGCCAAATAAGAAATTGCTTGTCTAATCATGCAGAACTATTTCACTCTCAATACTGGAACATGATATATAAAACGAATAACATTAAATGACCAAAAATTCTGTCCATAAATGCTAACACAGAAATTAGAATTTCAGTCCACTGGTTTGACACTAATTTATAATTTGATTAGACAATGTGTAAATAAGATCACTACCAAAAAATAGTTGCTAAAAATAAACTTGCATGTATAATAAGCAACACAAGTCTCATGCAGCTCTCAGGGGGTCTCTGAAGAGACACAGAAAGAATATGACTACCACGCCCTCAGGATTGCCGTACAAGGTGACTAAAAGGAGAATGTGCATGGGAGCTGGCAACCTCATCATGAAAACAGATTGCTATGGAAACCATCACTGCAAGAGCATGTAATTGCTTGGTGCAGGCTTCCTGCAAGGGGACCAGCTGCCAGTTTGGCTTGCAGTGTACTCTCCTACATGTGAAGTATTTCATAATCATAATTGTCCTGTGCTCCTCTTCTGTACTATGGTGCCTGGAGCCAAAACTTCATAAAAGTTACATCAATTCCAACTTTCTATAATTTGTTAGTCATTATTTTCTTCCTCTTCTGCAGATCTTACCAGATCTCAGTGGCTCTGTGCTGTACACAAAGGAAAATGATGATGGTGATGAACAACGCAAAGCACTATAAAGAAATACTAAATGCTGATGTAACTGTAAACAAGTCACCTAAATCTATTTAAAGAAATACTAAATGCTGATATAACTGTAAACAAGTCACCTAAATCTATTTAAAGAAATACTAAATGCTGATATAACTGTAAACAAGTCACCTAAATCTATTTAAAGAAATATTAAATGCTGATATAACTGTAAACAAGTCACCTAAATCTATTTAAATAAATACTAAATGCTGATATAACTGTAAACAAGTCTCCTAAATCTATTTAAAGAAATACTAAATGCTGATATAACTGTAAACAAGTCACCTAAATCTATTTTCAGAAGAACAAAAAACTCAAGATGGCTTAAGCAAAGAGCTGGCCTGTGGCACTTACTAATGGATTCTTCAGCTTGACCACTGCTTTCCACACTTCATTCAACACAGGCAGTTGCTGGTCTGCAGGAGTGTCTGCGACCACCAAGCAAAGTCCAAGGGTACGATGCAAGACATGCTGATGACCAAAATAACAAGAGCTCAGGTGAAGAAACAACCAAGCATGGAGCTAATTAAGTTGACTTTATTGTGAATTTCAGACACAGCTGACATGGTGCTAAATAAGTTTACTTTTAATGTGAATTTCATTTTAATGTGAATTTCAAAGTCTCAAGAATACAATAATGAAAAAAGTTAAATTCAAATCTGAAATGCCTCAGTGTGTTGTCTCTTCAACTTTTCATCATTTAAAGCCTTTCAGAGCAAAATTCACCTTCTATAGCTCTCCTACATGTGAAGTATTTCATAATCATAATTTTCCTGTGCTCCTCTTCTGTACTATGGTGCCTGGACCCAAAACTTCATAAAAGTTACATCAATTCCAACTTTCTATAATTTGTTACTTGTTATCTTCTTCCTCTTCTGCAGATCTTACTAGTTCTCCCAGCTCTTCATCAATGTTTCTTGAGATCTTTCAATAAATGCTTCAACTTCTTCCTCAGTGATACCTACAAAGCCATCAGACTCCACATGTCTGTCACTTGCACACTAAGTTTCACTCTATTGTCAATAGTCAGGGGAAACACTTAAAAATCAGTTAAGCAATCACTTCGTAAGTTATGCCAATATACATTGACCGTTAAAGAATTGGTTGCATCCACTGTTTGTTTAAGATTGATAGTACCGTCAACAATGCTGAAAGCCTTCCATAACTCAATCCACATCAAGACTGGGATCTGCATCCACAGCTTTAAGTATCCGTGAATATGTTAACTTTCTTGTGCATGGCTCTTAACATAGGCATCATGTTTCATTCAAGATGCTGAAAGATTAGTGGTGTTGGTGAGAAAATAAACAATTTCAACATTGGTATGTACAACCTGGAATACCATGGGATGGTCAAGGAGCATTGCTATCAGCAACACATTAAATAAAGTCCTTTCTCCTTGTGGCACTGCATGACCTTTGGAATAAAACACATTTGAAATGTATCCAGAAATAATGCTGTCCTCACTCAAGCTGTTCAATTTGCCACTTCTGTACTTTGAAGACTATGCTCCACTTCTGTACTTCGAAGGCTATGTTCCACTTCTGCACTTTGAAGGCTACACTCCACTTCTGTACTTTGAAGGCTATGTTCCACTTCTGTACTTTGAATGCCATGTTCCACTTCTGTACTTTGAAGGCTATGTTCCACTTCTGCACTTTGAAGGCTACACTCCACTTCTATACTTTGATGGCTATACTCCATTTCCAAACTGTGAAGGTTATTCTCGACTTCAGTACTGTGAAGGCTATGCTCCACTTCAATACTGTGAAAGCTATGGTTCACTTCAGTTCACTGAAGGCTACGCTTCACTGGGAGTCACATGGTGAAGTAAGTAAGAGATGGTTTCACACATGACATCATATTTTGTCATCAATGTCATTACTCACAGCCCCGGCTACTCTGTACAATCACTGTCACCATACCTTAGGGAGCCCCGTGTCCTCACAATCCCTGATCAACTCTGTGAAGGCAAGAGCCCTACTAGCAATGTACTGAGGCTGGAAGGCTGACATAATTGAGTTGATCATCAGAGCACTAGAGAAAAAAAAAGTCAGACTAAAATAACTGCCAAACAACTGACAATGTTCATTAGGTCACAGAAATATTTGGTATGAAATCATCATCATCATCTCATTTCCTTTTCTGCTCTTTATGAAGCATGAAGCCACCACTGCAGCTTGGTCACTTGCCGGAAATCTGCACCAAAACATTTATGTTCTCTGGCCGTGTGGCTTCTACAACAATTTGTTGTACGTGATGAAGTTGCCAGCCCAATGCACAACACCCATATTCATCATCACCTCTGATGACATATCTGCAGCAGTAGTAGTCCTTTCTTTCTTTAAGTCCTCAGAGACGCTGAGGAACTACACAAGGATTGTACACAATCATTTCCTCTAATTGTTGTAAATGTTATGTACTGACTGATATAAGCGACCGTAACTCATCATATCTTCCAATCTTTAGTGTTTTCTATTTTGGTTTTGTTGTTGGCTTTTTCTTATTGCACACCAAAGGAAATCTTATTTCACGCCAGTGGTCGGAGTGGCTAAGAAGTGTGGTGTCCACCTCCAATTCTAGAGATACCAGGTTCGATTCCCAGTTGAGGGAATATAACTTATGAAAATATTTTTTTCAGAACTAGTGGTCCTAATGACGTCATACTTCCCCCTGGTCTCCTAGGTAGTAAGATCGGATGCCTAGCCTTCTCAGATAAGGGTGAAAAAATAGGTCCCGTGTGCTAGTTGCGCACATTAAAAACCCCCTGGCAGTTGGAAATCGTAAAGAGTAGGCATATCTGGAAAGCCGCTGCCCTGACACAAATTAGAAATTAGAAACCTACCCACTATAAACATATTTATAGAATGTGTGATTCCTATATACACACATTGGGATTCTCGCCGGTGCTACAGAGTTTGTGCACGGTGCTGAGATTCTCCTTGTGTGATCTAAGGGAGGAGATTGGAGCACTGATGGAGCTTTTCATGTGCAATGAAGATAGTCCTTAAAAAAAAAACCAAACCTAACTTATTACATGCCGCTAGACTGCCCAGTGTCACCACTCTTTGTTGTTCCTCTTCTCTTTTTTCAATTAATTTTGCCCGTTGTCACAATGCTGTTTTACCTTTGTATAATTTCCGTTCTTGCTCTCTATGGAACAGGCAGTCACCACCGCAGCTGGTCTCCAGGAAGTCTGCACCAAGGCATCCATCCTTGTGCTCTTCCAGTGGTAGTTTCTGTAGTTAAATGTCTTACATGATGATGTTACCAGCTCCATGTACAACCTCACATTAGTGAAGTCTTATAAGATGATGTTGCCAGCTCCATGCACAACCTCACATTAGTGAAGTCTTATGAGATGATGTTGCCAGCTCCATGCACAACCTCACATTAGTGAAGTCTTATGAGATGATGTTGCCAGCTCCATGCACAACCTCACATTAGTGAAGTCTTATGAGATGATGTTGCCAGCTCCATGCACAACCTCACATTAGTGAAGTCTTATGAGATGATGTTGTTGCCAGCTTATGAGATGATGTTCCATGCTCCACAACCTCACATTAGTGAAGTCTTACGAGATGATGTTGCCAGCTCCATGTACAACCTCACATTAGTGAAGTTTTATGAGATGATGTTGCCAGCTCCATGCACAACCTCACATTAGTGAAGTCTTATGAGATGATGTTGTCAGCTCCACGCACAACTTCACATTAGTGAAGTCTTATGAGATGATGTTGCCAGCTCCATGTACAACCTCACATTAGTGAAGTCTTATGAGATGATGTTGCCAGCTCCACGCACAACTTCACATTAGTAAAGTCTTATGAGATGATATTGCCAGCTCCATGTACAACTTCACATTAGTGAAGTCTTATGAGATGATGTTGCCAGCTCCATGTACAACCTCACATTAGTGAAGTCTTATGAGATGATGTTGCCAGCTCCATGCACAACCTCACATTAGTGAAGTCTTATCAGATGATGTTGCCAGCTCCACACACAACCTCATATTAGTGAAGTCTTACGAGATGATGTTGCCAGCTCCATGTACAACCTCACATTAGTGAAGTCTTATGAGATGATTTTTCCAGCTCCATGTACAACCTCACATTAGTGAAGTCTTATGAGATGATGTTGCCAGCTCCATGCACAACCTCATATTAGTGAAGTCTTATCAGATGATGTTGCCAGCTCCACGCACAACCTCACATTAGTGAAGTCTTATGAGATGATGTTGCCAGCTCCATGTACAACCTCACATTAGTGAAGTCTTACTGAGGAAGCAGTATCCATACTCTTTGTCTCCGCAGAGACCCTTGAGAACTATACAGGGCATTTTACCCTTTCAATCAATCAATCAATACCCGTTAGCTCCCCGAGAAGCATAGGCCTTCAGCAAACACATGCCAAGTCTTCTTGTCCTGTGCCATCTGCTCAAGTTCTTTCCATGTTTTCCTCATCATTTTCACCTCTGTATCCAGCTCTCTTCTCCATGTGTTTCTTGGTCTACCTCTGCCTCTCTTTCCCTGTGGATTCCAGAACAAGGACTGCCTTGTAATGCTAGCTATCAAGAATAGTAACACTGTACCCTACCAGGCATGTCATAAAAAAGCAGCTAAGGAGGGTTGGGCATGGGGCTGGTTATCCCATCCCGTAAAAAACTTTTTACCAAACAACTTCAACAAACATGGACAAGTCAAATGCAGAATATTTTATTTTTTACCCTTATCAAAATGTGCCCACTGAAGAAGGATTGCCTCTTTCAAAATTCCTTATTGTAACTTAAGTTATTAAAGGTTAAATTTACATCCAAAATTGGAACAAGAGATGAGAAGAAGACAACTGTCTTGGATAGGACACACACACATTGAGGAAACCTGCTGATAGCATTTACAAGGCAGTCCTGTGTTCTGGAATCCTCAGGGAAAGAGAGGCAGAGGAAGATCAAAAAAATATGTTGGAGAAGAGAACTGGAGACAGAAGTGAAAATGATGAGGAAAACTTGGAAAGAACTTGAGCTGATGGCGCGTGAAGAAAGGACATGGCACGTGAAGGAAGGACATGGCATGTGAAGGAAGGACATGGCATGTGAAGGAAGGACATGGCACATGAAGGAAGGACATGGCACGTGAAGGAAGGACATGGCATGTGAAGGAAGGACATGGCACATAAAGGAAGGACATGGCATGTGAAGGAAGGACATGGCATGTGAAGGAAGGACATGGCATGTGAAGGAAGGACATGGCACATGAAGGAAGGACATGGCACATGAAGGAAGGACATGGCACATGAAGGAAGGACATGGCATGTGAAGGAAGGACATGGCATGTGAAGGAAGGACATGGCACGTGAAGGAAGGACTTGGCACATGAAGGAAGGACATGTCATGTGAAGGAAGGACATGGCATGTGAAGGAAGGACATGGCATGTGAAGGAAGGACATGGCACGTGAAGGAAGGACATGGCATGTGAAGGAAGGACACGGCACATGAAGGAAGGACATGGCATGTGAAGGAAGGACATGGCACATGAAGGAAGGACATGGCATGTGAAGGAAGGACATGGCATGTGAAGGAAGGACATGGCATGTGAAGGAAGGACATGGCATGTGAAGGAAGGACATGGCATGTGAAGGAAGGACATGGCACATGAAGGAAGGACATGGCACATGAAGGAAGGACATGGCATGTGAAGGAAGGACATGGCATGTGAAGGACATGGCACATGAAGGAAGGACATGGCACATGAAGGACATGGCACGTGAAGGAAGGACATGGCACGTGAAGGAAGGACATGGCATGTGAAGGAAGGACATGGCATGTGAAGGAAGGACATGGATGCAGGGGTCCTATTATTTTAGTGTCACTTCTGACCTCCCCGGGGAAACTCAACGGGACAATAAGCATAATGTTCTTACCTATTACAGCCTTGCTTACATCTATCTATTGTTTCATTAAGCATGGCCTCTGATGATTCGTGTGCAAGACACTGGAGGATCCAGTCCAAGGCAGGAGAGAACAAGCTCAGGTAGCTAGGCAGCTCTAGTTTCTGTACTGCTAGAATATTCTGAATACTGTCACCTTGCACCTTTTTTGACAAGCAAAATGAAACTTTAAAAACCTGAAACAAATTCATAGAACTGCCACAAGACACAAATCTGCTTGCATTATTTTCCTTCATGGGCATCTGTAACACAGAAATGCTTATCATTTTGCCTTTTATAACTAATTCAGTAGATAACATGATTAGTCTATAAATTTCATGCTGGTCAATCTTCTTAGCTATATACAAACACCTGTAACTTTTGTCACACTACTTTGGGGCAAAGTCTTTTACAGACAGGGGGTATGATGTGTTGGTGTTGTGGGTAGTGGGTTTCCCCCCTTGCTTCACCCTAGGCCTAGTGAATTCTTGTTCATGAAAGGAGCGACCATTGCGGTGTCAGTCTCTTGGCCTAGCAAAACCTCTCATACCCCAAGATCGTTGTGCGTGGTGAAGAGCCACACCCTCCTTGAGGTAGTCCTGGTAACTGAGGGTGCGAATCCTCAGGCTAAACACAATGGATCTAGAGGAGCAAACCTCGATAATAAAACCGGTGCACTACACCGTACACGCCCTCAGTGGGTGGGAAGGAGCCAGATGGATACTGAACAAGTCTTGGGAGTGGAAACGAGTGTGGACTGCTCCCTGAAGATCAGAACCCATCATACAGGCACAGAGACTCAGGACATGATGATCCTATTGCCTTCAACTCTTGGTCACATGCCTAGAGCCTCGGAGAACTCGGCGTAACCAGCAGGCAATTTGGTGGCGGGGAATGAGCACTGTGAGCCCTACCTTGGCTACGTATCACAAGGAGATGCAGAAACACCCCCTTTATCTCCCCCAGAGCTGGCACAGTACACTTCTGGCTTCTACCTGGGGCGGTAGGAAATCCACAGGCACCCCAGCATCACAATGCCATGAAGATGACCAAGTTAAAACTTACTAACTCATACCTGCCAGAGCAAGTCCTCCATCAGATGCGGCCGATGCTGGGCCCACTGGCGCGTGGACACGTCCCGATCCCCATCGAGACTTGCCCGGGGAGCCCACCCCGGCTCAAAAAAGCAGAGAAGGCTACTCTCCAAACCTCCGATGTCTTGCGGGCAGTGTTAGGATGTGCAAGAACATGGACAGGAAGACTCCACAACTTCCCCACTGAAGACACGCCCACGACGACTGTTGCCTCAATTGGCTGTGTGTGGTGTACCCGGAAACGGGGCCTCACAGTACTGAGGCACAGTTAAGTCCCCGATGTCACTTATCGGTGCAGAGTTGAGAGAGATGGCTGAGCATCACAATCCCCCCTGTGTTGCAGCATGTTGAGAACCCAGCATTGCACACTAAGCTTGGGGGGATCACTTGGGCACCAGACTTAATACTGGCTCTTGACTGGATGGCCGCATGCAGGAGATTTCTACAATGGAGAGATGACAGGTGGTGGGTATCTGGAAGTGGCTCTGTGCAGGACGTGAGGATTCCTTGGGAGAGCCCAGAACCAGAGCACAGCATTGTGCAAGCTCTGCATAGTTGGAGAGCCCCCCTGGATGACGGGAAATGCACAGTGTGCCACCCCACCTATCCCCAACTGCTAACTTAGAACCAGAAGTGGGATCCTCTGTATGTGTGCCAGGCCAGGATAAAATGCCTGGGAAAGAGACTGGAGCTCAGAACTCCCCAGCTCAAAGTTTCAGGATGGCAGAAAAACCACGGGAAAGACAGGTCTTTTTTGAAGATAATGCAACCATATTTTCACCATACGAGCTCGGACGCTGCCTCGGTAAACAAGGTCCGCGCAGAGCAGTGACACCCCCAGGCTGCTTGCGAATAGTCTACTACTGGAAACATAAACAGATTAGGGATGAGCCCACTCTCCCATTGAAGAGGTGCTAAAGTCGTAGATACTGGGCCAGAAGGCGCACCGGAAACCACAGTATCACGCAACTCGCTTTTTTTGTTATGGATGAGTACACCGTCACACTACTTTGTTATTTTCTACATCTCTGAGCCAAAAGTATCACTGTTCTCACATTTGTATTAAAAAGTTAGGTCTGCAGAAGTTTCAAGATTGTCTTAACCTACTTTATTCTGTTTTTTTAACATTGTTTGTTTTCCTTAATAATACATCAAATATGCCAAGTTTTCCTCAGCTTGTAACTCCCTCCAGTTTAATAACATTATAGTCAGTTGTATGGTCCATTTCATTATTTTTTTTTTTTTCGTACGCCCGCTAATACTCGAGGCGAAATCTCAGGTTATTATTAATATTTTAACCTGACATTGATTTTACGTGAGTATCCCTTTATTTCTTGTACAGAGACAGGTGTCCCTCGCCATTCAGGCAAATACTCTCCGATTTCGGAGGTACCCATTAGAGCTGGGTCGGCTCAGAAGCCGCCAGTCCCTGGTCGATGACACACCTTCAAATGTCCTCGCCAGGTCTCGAGTTAATCCAGTCCAAATCCCGGTCAACGAAAAATCTTCAAATGCCGTCGCCCGGGTTTGATCCTGTATCACCCGGTCGCCAGAGCGGTGTTGTAACCAATATGCTAGCGCGGCCCCCATTTCATTATTTAAATTTAGTCTTCTCTTTCTCCTTTTTTTTTCCTCCCTAAGGAGCAGGGACCAACACTTTAGTTGGCCTTCATGCAGTAAGCATGCACCAAGCATTTTGATGGGCACAGCAGTCTTACTGCTGCTGTTGTGTTTGTGTTAAATGTAGTCCATTTCATTGTTTTTATTTTGATAATATTGATGGATGGCCTACTTGTCTGTGACATTTCTTCTAACATCAAACAAGGAAAACTCTACCATTCTTGTTTAATACTTTATGTACCATTTTTGACTATCATCAAATGGGAACAATATCTGCAAGTATGCCATTTTTAGCAATCATCAATTTTTAAGGAGGTCTTTTTAAAATGGGGTTTTGCTGTGACTCAACACTGGTAGTCTAAATCTGGGACATTTGCTACATGCAAACAAGCATCCAAAATGGCTGTACCCATAAGGAAGATAATTAAGATTAACTGAGGTTGTTTTTTTCGCAACAAAACTTAATGTCTAAGTGTTATGGACCTTACTTTCCATTCAGAAAGCTATTTTATTCTTGCTGTTATGTATTTCATCGCTAGAATTCTCACGTGCTGAAAATTCTAGTTCTTTATTAAATATTCCAAGCATTCAAGTGTCCTTAGTGTGCAAGGAGCTTTTTTAGTTATTTCTATCTGAAAAAAAACAAAACTTATTTTTGTAGGAATAAAACAAAAATATATCAAAACATCAAAGACAGAGGACTAAAGATTATCATATCCCCAAGCCCACTTAACTCAAAAACATCAAGCTTTAAGCAAGTTCCTGAGTTCAAATACCTAGGAAGCATTTTTACTGAAGATGGAAAACTTGACAGAGAAATTGAAACAAGATGTCAAAAAGCCAGTGAGGTGACTTACCACTACTCAAACATCAGAATGTCAGTATGGAAACTAAATGACAGGTGATAAATAGTATTTCTTACCTATCCTTTACTAACAGTGTCAAATGTGGTCCCTGACCAATGCCCAGGAGAGGAAAAATCACATACTGTGAGGTGAGATGTTTAAGAAAAGCTATTAATGTTACCAGGAGAGGAACATCACATACTGTGAGGTGAGATGTTTAAGAAAAGCTATTAATGTTACCAGGAGCGATAGAATGAGAAATGGTGACATCAAAAACATTGTAGGAACTACATCCTGTATCAAGTATATAGAGACATAGAAAATCAAATGGTTTGGCCATCTCATGAGAATGGAGCCTGATAGATTACCACTATTTTGCCTTCAACACTAGAAGATCTGGGTTCAGAGCACGGGAAAGACCAAGAGGCAGACGGACAGACAACAGCACAGACATCCTTCAACAACATGGGGCTCACAGCAGCCAAGGTGACACACTTTGCTCAAGAACAAAATCCTGCCCCACACCACGCTTCACGGCAACAGTGGAAGGACAAAGTAAAGTAAAATCCTGCCCCACACCATGCTTCACGGCAACAGTGGAGGGACAAAGTAAAGTAAAATCCTGCCCCACACCACGCTTCACGGCAACAGTGGAAGGACAAAGTAAAGTAAAATCCTGCCCCACACCACGCTTCATGGCAACATTAGAAGGACAAAGTAACGTAAAATCCTGCCCCACACCATGCTTCACGGCAACAGTGGAAGGACAAAGTAAAGTAAGTTAAAAAAAAAATATGGGGAGGCAAAATTTATGCCAAAAAAAAAACTAGCAGTTTGAAAGTGTTACTGGTGCTACAACTGTTATGTTAACCCAGTTTAATTTCTACTTAACAGTCTAATTAACATAGGATACCAAACCTGGTGGAAAGTGGCAATGAAGTCATCAAAACACTGAGGTATATGATTTTTAAATTTGGGAGCCACAGGTATGCCAACCTGAAACACATTAAAGAAAATTAGAAGCTGGATGAAAAGGCCCAACAGTCACAAACTGCAAATTTATCATCATCATTTCCCTTTCCATTCCTCACAGAGTTAGGATTCACCTCTCCAGCAGGCCCCTTTGCAAGAAGCGCCCCAAGGACCACAGGCCTTCAACAAACACATGCCAAGTCCTCCTGTCATGTGCCATCCGCTCAAGCTCTTTCCATGTTTTCCTCATCATTTTCACTTTTGTATCTAGTTCTCTTCTCCATGTGTTTTTTGGTCTACCTCTGCCTCTATTTCCCTTTCCAGAAAAAGGACTTCCTTGTAATGCTATCAACAGGTTTCCTCAGTCTGTGTCCTTTCCATTGCCAGCATCTTCTTCTCAACTCTTGTTCCACTGGCACTTGTCTGGTTCTTGTCATCAGTTCCACATTTGTGACTTTGTCATACCATTTCAATTTTTCTATTCTACAAAAGCACCCATTTATGAAAGTCTGTAGCTTTTTGGTTGTTGTTTTAGTTGTTCTCCATGTTTCAGAGCCATACAATAGGACTGACTTGACATTTGAGTGAAGATCCTTATTTTCATGTTGGACTTGATTTCTCTTGATCTCCATATGTTTCCCAATGCGATGAAAGCTCCTCTTGCTTTTTGCATTCTTATTTTGATATCATTGTCTGTCCCTCCAATTCTGTATATATTACTGCCAAGATATGTGTACAATTCTACATCCTTTCAGTGGTCTTTGTTCAAGTTCGACATTATTAAAATTTCTTGCATTTATTCTCATTATCTTTGTCTTTTCCCTGTGTATTTTCAGACAAGTGGTGTTGTGACGTCTCATCAAGTATTTTTATTTTGTCTTGCATCAGATTATGGTTATGGGACAGAAGAGCCAAGTCATCTGCAAAATCCAGATCATCAAGCTGTTTGGTCAGATTCCAATAGATTCAATTTCTGTTGTGTGATGTTGATGTTTTCATAACCCAATCTATTGTAGTAAGAAAAGAAATGGAGATAAGAGGCATCCCTGTCGCACTCCTGTTCTAACAAAAATGCAAGCATAAAATATTTTTTAGCTGCATGTTTCAAACTTTGTTCACAAATATGGAATAAGAAACATAAAGAACATAATGATATAATAATAGTCAATTAGAAATAATATGAGAAAGGAAGTAAAAACGGAAGGAAGAGAAAAAGAAAGTTGAAAGAAAGAACGAATGAAAGAAACAAACAGTAATCAAAATACAAAGGTAGGAAGTTGAAAAAAAAATTCATTTATGAATATTCAAAACCAATCATATCTTACCCTACACAAGTAACATCGTGCATAAACTGCTACCAGGGGGTCTCCAATACCTCGTGACATGAAGGCCAATCTCTGAAGAGCATCTGTGTATTCTCTGTCAATGATCAGTCAGTAAAATCACCTTAGCAACACCACATCTAGCATGATGAGAATAACACTACATCTAGCACTGTGCATATAACACCACATCTAGCACTGTGAGAATAACACCACATCTAGCACTGTGAGAATAACACCACATCTAGCACTGTGAGAATAACACCACATCTAACACTGTGAGAATAACACCACATCTAGCACTGTGAGAATAACACCACATCTAGCACAGTGAGAATAACACCACATCTAGCACTGTGAGAATAACACCACATCTAGCATGGTGAGAATAACACCACATCTGGCCCTGTGAGAATAACACAACATCTAGCACTGTGAGAATACCACCACATCTAGCACTGTGAGAATAACACCACATCTAGCACTGTGAGAATAATACCACATCTAGCACTGTGAGAATAACACCACATCTAGCACTGCGAGTATAGCATTACACAGCACACACAAAAAACACCATTGTGTTTGAATGCCTGCATGCTCTTAGGGAGTGAAATAGACAAGAACAGCTGAAAAAGTATGTTTGCTGCAAAGAATAAAAACAGCTCTAGATAACAGAAGTGAAAAAGTAAACACAAAAAAGTAGTCTTAAAAACAGAAATATATTTATTAGATCCTTAAATAACAATACAATAATGTGCCTGGCACAACCAAAACAGTACTGCTGCATAGAAATGAAAAGCAGTATAAAGGTCAACCAAGAAACTGCTTAGTGTCTTATCCTACATCCTTCAATTTTGTCCCACAGTCTCTCTGCTGTCCATGAAATTAAAACGTATGAAAATAAGCTGCAAGAACAATGAAAATATCCAAGCCAGAAATTAATACATTGAAACAGTTAAGTAGTTCAATAATATGGGAAGCAAAATATCAGCTGTTGGCAGGGTTTAAGTATAAATCAAGTAGAGAACTTGAAAAGCAAACACAGCAATGAACTGTCTACATCTCACATGGAGATCTAAGATCTATAGTCTGAACACAGAGCTAAAACTGACTGACCTTGCATAAGACCTGTTCATTAGAGAAGAAACATGGAAAACAGACAGGAAAATACAAAAGACACTTCAACAGCTGCAATAAGAATGTGAAGAGTTTTATAGGAAGACAGGTCAAGAAACATAGAAATCGAAGAACAGATGGGACTAAATAATATAAATCTGTAAATCAAAAGAAGGAGATGGAGACACATCTGTTGCCTGCTACATTTGAAAAAAAGACAGTAAAAGAAAGGCTGTGAACTAAATTTCACATGATAATAATAATAACGATAATAGCCCCTTCAGTCATAACTGACAATGGGAATGCACCCCTGAGGTGACAGCCCTGATAAAAAGGAATAAACGTCACAGGGGCATAGATAAAAAGGCAGGTCCAGAGGTATCAAGAGAAATTTGAATTCCAAAATGAAGGAATGATAATAAGGAAGAAAGACACTTCACTTCCATATAGCAGTTTCTGCAATGGGACTACCTTACTTACTTAGTCGTTACTCTTCTACCGTGAGGTGTAGAGGTTTGTAAGAGAGAGCGCCATACTATTCTATCATGGGACTACCTTACTTACTTAGTCGTTCCTCTTCTATCATGAGGTGTAGAGGTTTGTAAGAGAGAGCGCCATACTATTCTATCATGGGACTACCTTACTTAGTCGTTCCTCTTCTATCATGAGGTGTAGAGGTTTGTAAGAAAGAGCGCCATACTATTATATCATGGGACTACCTTACTTACTTAGTCGTTCCTCTTCTACCATGAGGTGTAGAGGTTTGTAAGAGAGAACGCAATACTATTCTATCATGGAACTACCTTACTTACTTAGTCGTTCCTCGTCTACCATGAGGTGTAGAGGTTTGTAAGAAAGAGCGCCATACTATTATATCATGGGACTACCTTACTTACTTAGTCGTTCCTCTTCTACCATGAGGTGTAGAGGTTTGTAAGAGAGAACGCAATACTATTCTATCATGGAACTACCTTACTTACTTAGTCGTTCCTCGTCTACCATGAGGTGTAGAGGTTTGTAAGAAAGAGCGCCATACTATTCTATCATGGGACTACCTTACTTACTTAGTCGTTCCTCTTCTACCGTGAGGTGTAGAGATTTGTAAGAGAGAGCGCCATACTATTCTATCATGGGACTACCTTTACCTTAGTATATGCCACAGTGCTAGAACATAGCAGCAGTTGCACACTCACGTTATCAATATATGGAATGCCTCAAAGTTCTGACATATGAATAATTATCTAGTTAAGCGTTACATGTGGCAGAGCAATATTTAAGATCTTTTACCCAGTGTTCAGAAAGTTGTATGATTTGAGTATTGCAGCTTCCACATAAAACCTTGGAATCAGTTCTCTTATGGAAGCAATTTTGAAGAACCAATTTCTGCAGGTTTCTTTTGCAGCCTCTGGTACTTCGTCGGATGTGAAGTTGGCTGGGGAAAATACACTCTTTATTGCAAGTAAACTGAATTGAATACAGAATATTGAAGTATTAATTATGAAGTTTCTTATATCAACTTCTTTTTTCTTAAACACAAGGTGACTATTCTTATTAAAACAACAGGTAAATATATAAATATGAAAAGGGATTCTCATCTGATAAGACGTCACCTCATATTAGTTATTTCGTTATTGCCTGATTCCAATAAAATAATTGAAACAGAAACAATTTCATACTTTTTTAAAATGCTTAACAACAAACTTGGAACAATATTCTAAATACACAAAGTATGGTATTTGAAGAAACAATTTATATGCTCATGGTATTATTGTAGAGTTCATTTATCATTTATTACCCTCTGCTCCCAAGCAGCATAGGCCTTCAACAAACACATGCCAAGTCCTCCTGTCACGTGCCATCATCTCAAGTTCTTTCCATGCTCTCCTCATCTTTTTCACCTCTGTTTCCAGTTCTCTTCTCCATGTGCTTCTTGGTCTACCTCTGCCTCTTTTGCCCTGGGGGTTCCAGAACAAGGACTGCCTTGTAATGCTATCAACAGGTTTCCTCAGCATGTGTCCTATCCATCGCCATCATCTTCTTCTCATCTCTTGTTCCATTGGCACTTGTCTGGTTCTTGTCATCAGTTCCACGTTGGTAACCTTGTCATACCATTTTAATCCTTCTATTCTAAGCAAGCACCCATTTATGAAAGTCTGTAGCTTTTTGGTTGTTGTCTTTGTTGTTCTCCATGTCTCAGAGCCATACAATAGGATTGACTTCACATTTGAGTTGAAGATTCTTATTTTTGTGTTTGACCCGATTTCTCTTGATCTCCATTATATTTCCCAGTGCAATGAAAGCTCCTCTCACTTTTTGTATTCTTATTTTGATATCACTGTCTGTCCCTCCAACTTTATCTATTTGCTGTCAAGATATGTGTACGATTCTACATCTTGTAGTGGTGTTTCTTAAAGTTCAACACTGTAATCATTTCCTGCACTTATTCTCAATATTTTTGACTTTTCCCTATGCATCTACGTATTTTCAGAGCCAACTGCTGTGACCTCATCAAGTGTTTTCATTTTGTCCTGCATCTGATTACGGTTACGGGACAGAACAGCCAAGTCATCAGCAAAATCTAGATCATATAACTGTTTAGTCAGATTCCACTGGATTCCATTTCTGTTGTGTGTCGTCGATGTTTTCATAACAGTCTATTGCTATTAAGAAAAGAAATGGAGACAAAAGGCATCCCTGTCGCACTCCAATTCTTATCCCAAATAGTTCTGTAAGTTGTCCTTCCTAAATATCTGAAGATATCCTGATGTCATGTCTTCAAAAGCTTTCTTTATCAAATTAATGATCTTCAGGGGAACTCCATTGTGCTTCATCAATTTCCAAAGTGAATCTCTGTCTCAGCTGTCAAATGCCTTTGCGTAGTCCACAAATCCAATGTATAGTGATGAATTCCATTCCAGAATTTGTTCAACTGTTATTCTCAAAGTGGCAATCTGGTCTGTGCTGGATCTGTTTGGTCGAAAACCTGCTTGTTCATCTCTCAGTTTCTTGTCAATGGACACTTTCAATCTCTCGAGGATGATCCTGTTTGATACTTTTCCTGGCACTGATAGTAACATTATTCCTCTATAATTTGTGCACTCTTGTAAGTTTCCCTTCTTGTGCAGCTTAACCAGATATCCTTCCATCCTTTCTGCTGGTATCTCTTCCCTTTCCCAGACTTTACCAAGTAATTTATATAACATCTCTGTAGCCATGTCAATATCTGCTTTGATGGCCTCTGCTGGAATGTCATCTGGTCCAGCTGCTTTTCCATTTCTTAGAAGCTTTATGGCTTTCTTTATTTCTTCCTTCATTGGTCTTTCACCATTAATTTGTAGCTCTTCTGCTGCTGGCTCAATGTCTGAGGGGTTTTCTGTAGCTGGTCTATTCAGAAGGTCCTCAAAATATTCCGTTCACCTTTTCATTTGCTCTTGTATATTGCTAAGCAGTTTTCCATTCTTATCTTTTATGAGGCAACTTGCTTGCTTATATTTTGCTGTTAGCTTCTTTGTGCTGTTATACAGTTCTCTCATATTTCTTTTGGCTGCCGCATCTTCTGCCTCTCTTGCCAATTCCTCAATATATTTCCTCTTGTCTCTTTTGATGCTTCTTCTTACTTCTTTGTTTGCTTCTGTGTACACTTATTGAGCCTTGGCTTTGGAACTTCTGGTTTTGCTTCTGTTTTTTCTATCTTTTATCTTATTGATGATTTCTGTTGTTATCCATGCTTTTTGTTGTCGTTCCCTTTTCCCCAGTATTTCTTCACGTCTCATTCCATATAGTTTTGATATGCTGCCAGTGGTCTTCTGTATTCACTACATCTTCCACCTGTTGGAGGACTGGGTATTTATTGGATATTGTGACTGTAAATTTGTCTTTTGTTTCTTGATTTCTTAGATGTCCCACATTTAACTGTTGTCTATAAGTATGCATTGTTGCATATCTCTTGAGTTTTCACTTTTACTTTGGTTATCAGAAGATGGTGATCTGATGCCACATCTGCTCCTCTATGTACCTTTACATCCTGCAATGATGATCTAAACTTCTTGTTTATGAATATATGATCAATCTGATTTTCTAATTCTATGGTCTGGTGATATCCATGTTGCCTTGTGTATTCTCTTATGTGGAAACATGCTTCCTCCTACAGCCAGTTGATTTGAAGTACACTTACTTACTTACTTAGTCGTTCCCCTTCTACCGTGAGGTGTAGAGGTTTGGAAGAGAGAGCGCCAGACTATCCTATCGGCTGTCTTCCTCCTGGCCTGGTTCCATTCTAGTCCTCGATCCTTCAAAGATTGTCTAATGTTGTCCTCCCAGCGGACTCTGGGTCGTCCTCGGGGTCTGGATCCTTGGCTCTTTGTTTCCCATGCTTGTCGTGGTATCCGATCTTCTCCCATTCTGCAGACATGGCCAAACCATCTTAATTGGGACTGTTCTACTTGGGTCTGCAGGGGGTAGGATTTAAGGCCTTGACGTATCGTCTGGTTGCGTACCATGTCTCTTCTTGTTACTTCAACCACCTTCCTCAGATACCTCATTTCTGAGGTTTGGATCTGGCTTTTATGGGTTGTAGTCATTGCCCATGACTCGCATCCATATGTCAAGACTGGGACATAGGTGGAGCGGTATACAGCCATCTTCGTTTTCTTACCAACCTCTCTTGCTGAGGAATCCTCGATTTATGGCCTGAAAAAGTCTCCCAGCTGCTGCTTTTCGAGTGGCCAACTCTTCTTTGATGCCTCCCTTTCGGTCTATAATAGCTCCGAGGTATTTAAAGTGGTCGACCTGCTCCAGGACCTGTTCTCCCAGCTTAATCTGATGTTTTCTTTCTTCTCGTGATATCACCATGGATTTTGTTTTAGAGCTGCTTATGACCATCCCTCTCTTCTCCAGCTCTTCCTTCCAGACTTGCAGGTTGGATTGGAGATGTGCCTCTGATTTAGCAATCAGGGCAACATCATCAGCAAATGCCAGCTCCGAAATATAGACCTGTCTCATCTTCCAGTACCCCACTGAATACTTTCTTGTTCTCTCCTTACATTTGAAGTACACAAGTTTGGGAATAGTTCCCCATTTTCATGAATGAAAATGGGGTAGAGTTCATGAGGTAAACTAAACTAATATTAGAAAGAACATCTTTTATGCTCAGGGTAATAATGAACACAGATGATGCCTGAAATAACATTCTGAATGCACAGAACACACAGTGATAACCGAAATACCATTATAACATGCTCAGGGGTTTTGATAAAATGTGTATAATATAACATCAACTGACATTTGAAATAACACCTTTTATTCTTTAAGGATTATTGGACAACACAGTAGGTAACGTAAACTTATGTCTGAAACAAAATTCTAAAATATGAAATAGAATTCTAAACAAAGTATCACCTGACAACCTATGAGATCTTGTGCCTTGCACAGAGGTTTGAGCTTTGTCAAGAAGGCGGTCATATACCAGATGTCCTGATAAGAAGAAGGAAAGAAAGCACAAGTAAATATGAGTATAAAGTATAGACTATAGATTGTTATCAACCAAATGTCATAAAAAATATAAAACTTTAGGAGGCACTATATCAGTTTTCTGAGAGAGGGATAGTACCTCACGGTGAGAGACAGCCATGTCCTTTTTAGGATAGTCAGGATCCTATTTGGTTCTCTCTTTATCTAGCTCATGTATGGCTCCACAAATACTGCTTGTGTACGGCGGTGGCCACATCCCGGGCAAGTCTTGGCTGACTGGCTAAACTACATGAGTGGAGTAGGAGTAATCTTACTCAAGGGAATGTCCATCCCTAGTACACAAAGACTGAGATGGTGAGTGAGGAGGAATCTAAGTAAGATCAACGGCTCACAAAGCGGAACAGCAAAGTGCGTGGCGCACTAGAGGCGTGTCGGGCATAGAAAAAGAGATTGGGGCCTTACCACGTACATCCTACAGAATGTAATGAGATCACAACCAAAAGATAAGAACTGATATGTAGAGAACTCTCTGTCCCCTGGGGAAGAATCTACTGTACAAAATAACAGGGAAGAGGCAACTCCTCTAATGAGTAAGGAAGTATATAATGACGAGTGTTCCTTAAATTCTGTTGAAAGGGAGCATTCTGAGAAAGACCACCTAAAAACTAGGAGGAGCCTAAAAATAGGAACATGGAACGTTAGAACTCTAAACGGAGAAAGAAAGCTTGACAATCTAATATTAGAGGCAACAGACATGAAACTTGATATACTGGGAGTTGCAGAGGCAAGACTATTGGATACAGGCTACATAAAAAGAGACCAATAAACGCTTATACACTCAGGAGGAGAAAAACATGAAAGAGGAGTAGGAATGTTGATAAGAAGGAGTTAGAAAAATACATATGTGGATACTGGACACACAATGACAGAATGATGTTACTAAAGATGAGAGCAAAGCCATTCGACATATCAATCTTCCAAACTTATGCACCAACTAAAGATCATAGCGAGTGTGACGAAAGTACTGAGATTCTGTCTTTCAAATGGCCCATGTCTTGTCTCCTTGCAATTTGTTCACTATTTTTAGGTGGGATTACAGGTAATCCTTCTCCATGTTTCTTCTCCTTCTATTATTTACGTTTTTCAGAGTGAGATTACGAGGGAGTTTGATCTCATCTGCTTTATGGTTCTTCCTTATGTGTTTAGAGTGTGTGTGTAGGGAATTGTTGCAGTAGTATTCTAGATTAAGACTATAGAGCCTTGATCAGATTTGCACCAGTTTGTTTTTCTTTTAAAGATATGGCAGGCAGCTAGACGCATTTTTCGGGGATTTTATATATATATATATATTTCAGCCATTTTGCTTCATTGCCAGTAGAGGGCAGAGCTTAATCCCGTTTCTTTGTCTAGCAGTACCGGTTGCATCAGTATTGTTTACAATTCTGATTGGCTGAGAGCTAACGGCATTTGAAATCATTGGGTTAAAAATCGAAGCTGCGTATATGACATCACGAGGTCAGTGTGCTGTTAGATGATGATAAATAGGCTCGTATTTCAATTCTAGTTCTCTTTAATGTAATTGCCAGCTGCGTACCTGAAACAAGTCGGTTCGCCTTCAGTGGGAATTCGAATTTGGTAAGCATAAATTTTTGCGTGATACTCTATTTAATTTTTCCAGTCCTAGGCCTATCAGTTAAGTTTCTTGGGAAGTTAATTTTAAATTAATTCTTATCGCCAGAGCCATCAAATATTATCTGAGTGATAGACTTGAGAAACTTAAGAGGTTCATATTAATTCCTTATTGAAGGAATAACGGTATTTAAGCGGGGTTTAAAAGTTGAGTTGCCGCGGGCGTGCTTTGTATTATTGCAAAGCAGGTCTGTAGAGAAACCCGCATCTGCGAATTATAATTAATTGCAGAATGACGAGCACGTGGTGGTAGAATTGTAAGCACGTGGTGGAACTACAGGGTTTTCAATTTGATAACCTGGGTTTATGTATAACTTTTAAGCAGTATGCTAGTATCTAACAGGGTTATACATTATTAATTATGTATTGTGGTTCTGAGTAAAAAGACGGAGATGTAATTAATTCTTTTAAAAGAGAATAATATTTGTATTATCATTTTGATGTGATTTAAGATTATTGACGGGAATTTTAGTAATTCCTAGAGAGGTCTAGTTATTTTGTGTTAAGCATTTTGCTGCATTCAGTGTCAGCGAGAAGTGGGCCAAAGTATTTTAGACAGTTCGGTCCTCAGTAGAATACTGTTGTGAATTGTAACCAGCCAGGCAGAACCCTAGGTCTGCGTGTTGTAAGATCTGGGTCAGCCAGTGTTTATTTTTGACTCGGGGAGAGAGAAGAGAGATGGGGAGTTACGGGTTGAAGACTTGGGGCTTAAAGGTTAAGTCAGGGAGTTAATTGTTATTAGAAATATATTATTACCGTGTGTTTAGCTGTTGTTTTATTTTTTTGTCTTAACAGCAGGTACCGGCTTTTTGTGTGGGGAAGAGCAGAATTTTTGATACCACAAAATTTCTCCCACTGCAAAGTTGTGGCATTCGCTGACACGCAAAGTCGTGCGTTAATTGCCAGTGGCGGACGGAGTGAAAGAAAATACGTTTTCCCAAGGCAGGGAAGACATTCTCCAGTTGAAAGGGATTTTGGTGGAAAATCCGGAGCTCTGATGCTCAATCTTCTTACACCCGCAAATCGGCAAGTTGCCAGCGTGGTTGTAAATTTATTTCGATTCGTCCCGGCCATAATAACGCTGAAGGCCTGAACCTAGAGAAGGGAGCGGGCAGGTAAATCCAGAGTGGTAGCAGCCAAACCAGCTACCAAATCGTAGTTTTCCCAGAAGCCAGTGGTGAAACCTAGTTGTCAATTTCAAGAACTGTGGGGAGCAACAGGGTCAAAATCCTCTCCACAGATGTTAGAGCAGAGGACAGCTGCTGAAGTGTAGTCTACAGGTAGTAGACCAGAAAGACAGAACTGAGACATAGTTTTGTGTAGATCATAACAGAGGACAGCTGTTGAAGGTAGAGGTGCAGTTAGCTGTGTAGCAGTTCAGGAGATTTTCAGGATAGGTTGCGTAGAAACGAAGTCTGTGCAGAGTTGGTGTGGACACTTCGTAGTAGATCCAGCTGATTGTGTACTCAGAGTTTATATTAGAGTTTAGAATAGCTAGTTTGGAGTGGAGGCTCGGCGTCTGAGACCCCACCTAGTGCAGTGTAGTTTATTTCATTTAATCTTACCTTCTTTCTCCATACAGGTGAAACTTGTGGGTGAAGGGTTGGGTTTGATGATACAACAGTTGCAATTTTTCCTGAATTTATTTTTTCAGGAGTGTTTACACTGCAATTTTTATGTATTTGACATGTATTTGAGTTTTGTTTATAGGTGTAAATAAAACTTGGAACTTAGAGCTGGACTCAGTCATTTTAATTACGTACAGTAGCTATCTGTTGTCTGTATCGTGGTGTATGTGAATCATAATTGAACCTTATCCCCTTAGGGTAGCTAGAGGTGGTCGAGGCCATAGCAATTAAGACGTCCGAAGTGGTGAGGAAAGAATCAACTTCGGTTCTCAACCTCGGAGCCAATGGTCTCACTTTCACATTTGCACTGTCATTTTCCATCTGAATCTATCATTTCAGTCTTTCTTCTCACTAATGTCTTGTCACTATATGTAGACAGCCTTTAGTCTTAAATCCATTTCGTGACAAAGTGGGGGCTCGTCCGGGATCATTCTGTTGAGATCAATTCTGTGATCTATATTCATAGATTGTCTCTGTAGGAAGTTCTAAAAAATAGATTTCTTAAATATCCCCTAGACTGAGTGTTGCGTGCATATTTTGACGCACATATTACAAAAATCGATATGGCTATTTAATATGGGAAAAATATAGACATTCATTCATTTGTGTATGGAAATGCTGTCTATGGGGAAAGCGAGAGAATCCATGTTTGATTCACACTTTTGATTATAGGAGTAATCGTTCTTGATATTGATCCGGCGCATGGATTGCTCTTACGGTTGTACTTATTTTTTAGGGCCAGAAAATATATTAATTTGCTTATTATGTTTATGGCCTGAATTCATATGTATTACATATTATTAGTACAAGTAGAATCAGTCCTATATTGTATATTTTGGATGGGTAGGCGGGACTAGATTCTTATTATTCCGGTCTAGCGGAAGTATGAGTTGTCTTGACAAGTCGTGATGAGTTCCGATGTACCGTGTTAATGGCGGGTACGCATTTTTCAAAGGGCTGGTAGATTCTTAAGGAAATACGATTCATGGAGTGGTTTTCGTCTAAAGGAGATGGTATCTCTACTATAGTTTATGTTAGAGACTCTCCTAAGGTACGGTACAATGTATAATTCGGACTCCATGTATTGCCAGACCCTATTTTGATGATCTCATGTCGATTCGACCTAGATGGAACATTGTGCTTCGTATCGCTAGGGTCGTGTTTTGTATCGACAAAGATGACAGACTTTCCTACAGCGGTTATGGCTACGTGAATTAACCTGATCATCGTAGAGCTGTATGGAAACATTTATGAAATCATTTATATACCCATTATAAATTAACTCTGGCTTATATTCTCCTTCCTATGAATGAGTGAACGACAACTCAGGGAGGCAGCCATGTTAGATTTCGGTCATCATATGTTTTGATCACTGCCAAGAGAACAGATTATTTATCCTATTATCGGACAGTGACAGGGAGATCTCAATCTTGCTAGAAACCCCCTCTTTCGTGGTTTCATAATATATACTACAAACTATGGACGTCAAGTAACTTTAGTTATTTATCAATCTGCCTTCACTGACGCGTTTAGTCAGATAGGGGAATGCGGCCATAATATATCATGACATTGAACTTTTGATGTACTGCCCATTATTTCTGAATGTGTCATGACTTCAGATCTGCTATGTATACCTACAAATTGATATGTCAACATACCATGATGTACTCGTATGTCCCAGTGTGTACGTCTGAATAAATTGAGTAAACAAAGATTCCAGCAGTCTGCATTGGTGCCTTGTAGACACAAGTGTACGAGTGGTTATATTGGTCAGCACACGAACAGTACACCATTCGCGGTAATCACACTCTACACTTCTACTTCATACATACACCATCCTGCGTCGGTTGGAGTGACCAAGTTTAGGGCCTGCTTCCCCTGGAGCCTTTGCCTTCCCTAACTCAGGACTAGGGTGAGTTACCCATTTACAGCTGGGTAGACTGGAGCATGCCTGATCTCAACAACACACCACTCTTCCTTACAGAGCATACAGACTGACACTTTACAGAGTGGAAAGAAGAAAAGAAACTTTACAGTGGCGAGCCAGATTCCTGGGTCCAGCTTACGCAGTTTTGTGTTGAGAATCACAGTTTACAGCTGAAAGAACATTTGTTCGAACACATCAACACCAGTAGGACAGCTATACAGTCGATGTCAGCTTGACCTGTATTACCGATAGGATGCTGTATCTAGGTCAGCGCTTGTTGACAGTTTTTCGCTGTACAGACAGTATTACACAGGACAGTGGTATCAAGTGTAGAAAATATCTGGAGCAGTATTGTTGACATTTCTCAACGTACAGAAGAATCACAGTGTTGTTGAACATAAAGTGCATAGTTCATCGTTGGATCTTCATATGCTCAACAGAGAAAAAATTGACAGTGTAATAGTTTAGAATTAAATCTATTACTCAATAAAGTGGCAAGTTATTAGTATTAAAATAAACTGTGCCTGCTTTACAACACTATACCTGCAACACATTCCATTCATGACATAAATTATATTGTATGCTATATGCTATTTATGCTTACATGTTATTTGTTATGTATTAAATTAGTTTATGTTCTGTGTGACTAGTACAAGGTATGCCGAGTGACATTGGTCTGGACTAGTATTCTATAGGTACACATTTTCTTAATTGGAAATTTGTTAGCAACAATTTGCTGCTATTTCTGTTAGTTGTGATGAGGTGTTCTTTTCTTCGTTGTTTTTGTTAATAATTTTGTGTTCCTTAGTTTTGTTTGATTTGTTTGTATAATTGTAGGTCTCATCTTTCCTTTCATTTCAGTTTTTTACACCCTTATGTTTATACACTGTGGCGTTATTTGTCTTGTCATTTTATTATTGCAGTTATCATCACGGTTTCTGTGATCATTTTTTTCATTTCTCCTATTTAATTTAATTTGATCTCTGCAAATGTGTTCATATTGTCTTTTCTTGTTTGTCCTTTGTAATGTCTTTAGTTGACATATGACGTATAGTGGTATACACTGATAGTATAGTACAGATCAGTACTTTATGATTGTTATTGTTATAAAACAAAATGTACAAGACCTTTGTAAGGCTTGTCTCCCAAAGTGATTGGTAAAGGGAAATATTTTTTTCCACAGGTACTCAAGTGATCTTTGATTACATTGAGGTATACAAGACCTTTGTAAGGCTTGTCTCCCACAGTATTTGACATACAGTTATTGTGTCCATAGGTACTCAAGTTATCATTGGTTATTATAAACCATACAAGTTTGGACTAAGACTAAGTCTATGGTATAGACTTGTCTCTCATTAACGTGAAAGAGGGTAATTTATTTACTTTTTCAGGTTTCTGATTTAAGAAGACAATATGTCTACATTAGATTATTTCATTGCACAAGGAAAATCTCTTGATAAGACTGGAAAAGACTTAGAACAATGGGCTGTTGCTCAATATGACAAAGCATTAGCTGCAGAAGAGAAAAAAATTGCTGCTGCTGTTGAAGAAAGAAAAGCTGCTGCTGAGGAAAAAAAAAGCTGCGGCTGAGGAGAGAAAACTTCAAATAGAAGAAAAAAAAAGCTCTGGCTGAAGAAAAAAGATTAGAAAAAGAAGCTGATACTGCTGCTGAACTAAAGAAATTGCAGATGCAAGTGGAGGAAAGGAGATTTGAGGCAGAACAGAGAAAATTGGAAGCTGATGCAGAGCAGAAAAAATTAGAAGTTGCTGCAGAACAGAAAAAATTAGAAGTTGCTAATAGAAGTTGCTGCTGCAGCAGAACAGAAAAAACTAGAAGTTGCTGCTGCTGCAGAACAGAAAAAATTAGAAGTTGCTGCTGCTGCAGAACAGAAAAAAATTAGAAGCTGCTGCTGCTGCAGAACAGAAAAGATTAGATAGAGAAGCTGAAGAGAGAAAAGCAATAAGAGAACATGAGTTTGAATTAGAGAAATTAAAATTGACATGTATGAGTAATGTCAATCAGGCATCTGGTAGTAATGGTAAACCCTTTGTGTACAAGGTCAAGGTACCAGCGTTTAACCCTACCAGTGATGACATAACATTTTGGCTTTCTAGATTTGAACGGGCTTGTCGATCTCATAATGTTGACAAATCACAGTATGTGAATCAGTTGTCTGAAAATCTAAAAGGGGAGTCTCTGAGTAAGTTATATTTTGTTGAAGAGGCCGACAAAGATAATTATGATGCTGTTAGGGCAGCTTTGATAAAGAGATATCAGCTGTCTGAGGAAGGTTACCGTCTTTTGTTTAAAACAATGAGACCTGAGGTAGGTGTAGAATTCTCAGATTTCATCTCAAAAGCACGAATTACACTTTCACGATGGATTGAATTATCCAAAACAGAGAAAACATTTGATGGTCTTACGGATTTATTGCTAAGAGACAAGGTCATGTCTTCTGTAAATAAATCATTCCTAGAGTTCTTACATGAGCGTAAACCTGGTACAATAAAGCAAATGGAAGAATATTGTGACCAGTATGCCACGGCACACCCTGACATGATTCTTAGTAACTCTAACATTAAAGAGAGTATGCCAGTTGCTTCGGCAACAGAATATAATCAAAATTACTCACACAAATTCCAAGGAGCTAAAAATAAATTTGATAAAAAGGTTAATTGGAATAAGTATCAAAACCAAGATAACCACTCAAATCAGGGTTCTTCTTCGAAGAACTGGAATCGGGCTGATAGTCCTCAACACGCGAGAGGTGCCCATAATGTTAGAAATTCTCGGAAAGGGAGTAGCTATAGGAACTACCCAAGTGCTTCATGGAGACAACAGAAACAATATTACAGGGATACTCAATATAATGAGCGTGATGATTATGATCATGAATATTATGATTCAAACCCAAATAGGGGTTATAACAGAGGCAATAATAATTATAGAGACAATTATAACCGAGGTAGATCACAACACAAAAGACATGGTAAATCGTATTACCAGGCTAACTCTGCACAACAGGAGTTCCACGACACCGATAATCAGAATAATGATAAAAAAAGACTCCAACAGTGTAGCAAATTCCGCTTTCGATTTTGCTAGAGCATCTGAGTGTTCGCAATGCAAAACGTTATTCGATCCAACCACAGTGTCTACTTTAAGCTGCGGTCACCCGCTTCCCGCTCTCCATGCGTCAATTGCGCATAATGGAAGGGGTGCTCTTGTCTTTAATAGGGGCCTAATAGATGGTACTCCGGTATCAATTCTTTTCGATTCGGGGTGCACTACCATTGGAGTGAGGCAATCACTCGTAAATCCTTCTCGAGCTACAGGCAATATAGTCAAATGTGTAACATTTGGTGGCACATTGGAGAAGTACTCCACTGCCATTATCAATATTGCTACGCCTTTCTTTACAGGAGAGGTGCAAGCATGTCTCTTGCCGAATCCGATCGCTGATCTTATCATCGGTCGCATTCATGGAGTGAAAGAATGCACTCCACAGCAAATTTCTAATTGGGAAAATGTTAATATGCAATCGGCTAATGCAGTAATCACTAGGGCTCAAGCTCTTAATATGCCACAATCTTCACATTCTGAAGATAATGATGCGCAGATCCAAGATGATCCCTTGGAGATTTCCCACGATTCCTTTATCAAACAGCAGGAAGATGATCCTACTCTAAAGAAATTCTTTACTCTGGCAACAAAAGGTGATCCGAATAAGGATACAAATCGTAAATCTTGGATTACGATGAAGAATGGCGTACTTGTACGTATGGTACAACACTCCGCTAAGTCCATTCATTCTCAAATCCTTGTGCCTAAAAATATGAGAGTTAAAATCTTACAGCACGCTCATGATTCGCAGTGTGCTGGACATATGGGTTTTTCCCGTACTAAAGCTAGAGTTCTTCAATCTTTCTTTTGGCCTGCTGTGAATAAGGACATACGAATCTATTGTCGATCTTGTAAAGTATGTCAAGAGATTAAATCCAGAGGTCCACGCCATGATGCACCTATTCAGGCTGCAGACATTCCCATTCGGCCATTTAAAAAAAATGGCGATAGACATCATTGGTCCATTTAAGATAAAGTCTGCTAGAGGACACCAATTTATTTTGACATGTGTTGATATGTGCACACGTTGGCCGGAGGCTGTTCCTCTAAAGAGCATAACTACTGCTGATATCGCAGATGCTCTTTGGTTAATATTTTC
Organism: Oreohelix idahoensis; assembly: GCA_024509875.1. Lineage (NCBI taxonomy): Eukaryota > Metazoa > Mollusca > Gastropoda > Stylommatophora > Oreohelicidae > Oreohelix > Oreohelix idahoensis. The sequence continues at coordinate 1,730,702 of JAMPIV010010027.1, forward strand.
TCGTCTGGGGTTTCCAGCAGAAATATTATCCGACCATGGTACCCAACTCATATCGGATACCATGTCTCAAGTAATGTCGACTCTGAAGATAGAGAGATCGCTGAGTAGTATTTATCATCCTATGTCCAATGGGATGGTGGAACGTTTGAATAGAACTCTGAAAAACCTACTAGGTAAGATAACAGAAGATCATCCTCAGGATTGGGATAGGGTTTTACCCGCGGCTCTCTTTGCATATAGAGAGGTCGCCAACGAACATACAGGATTTTCTCCCTTTGAACTTGTCTTTGGCGCGAAACCGCGAGGTCCTATGTCCTTACTTCATGATCTTATAACTGCTGATAATATTGTCGATGACACAAAATCCTCTTATGAATATGTCATCGCACTTAGACACAAGATTATTGAAGCATGCAAATTGGCAACTGCTTCTTCTGAATTTGCGAAACAGAAGGCAAGGGAATTTGCCAATAAAAAGAGATGTTTGCGTCAACTTTGTCCAGGTGACAAAGCATTTGTCTTGCTACCTTGTAGGGAAAATAGACTTCTCATTTCTTGGAAAGGTCCGTACGATATAATATCAAAAGTTTCCGATGTTGACTATATCGTCGATATTGACGGGAAGCGTAAAACCTTCCACATCAACATGCTCACGGAATTCCATGAACGTCCTGATTATTTACAACCTGTTTTCCAGGCAATGGACGATTTTCCAGTCCAACATGGACAGTACTCATCTCTGTCAGTAATACAGGATGAGGAAACGAGTTTCTCGGATGTAAATTTACCTTTTCCAATGATTCCTCTTCACTCTAATGAATCATGGAAAGATGTTGCAATTTCTCCAGAATTATCTCCAGGAGAGCAGATACAAGTTTCTACTTTGTTAGAACAATTTCAGGATGTCCTTACTGACATTCCTGGTCAAACTGATGTCATTCAACATGACATTATTCTTACTGACCATAGTCCTATAAGAGTCAGACCGTATCCTATCCCGATACATTTTCAAGCACAGGTAGAGAAAGAGTTAGATGAGATGATAGAGTTAAAAATTATTGAACCATCCACATCAGCATATTCTTCGCCGATGGTTATAGTACGGAAAAAAGACAATAACATACGTCTTTGCGTGGATTATCGCAAATTGAATCAAGTGACTAAATTCGATGCTGAACCTATGCCTTTACTAGAAGAGCTACTTACGAGACTATCGAATTCTCACTTCTTTACTAAACTCGATTTGTCTAAGGGATATTGGCAAGTTCCACTATCCGAACACGCCAAACTGTTTACTGCTTTTTCGACGCCTAGGGGTCTATTCCAATGGAATTTCATGCCTTTCGGTCTTATGAACGCCCCTGCTACATTTGTACGCATGATGCGTCGAATCCTATCTCATCGCTCAGATGTCATTGCGTATCTTGATGACATCTGTCTTTTCAGTGATACTTGGAACGATCACTATAATGGTATAAATGAACTATTGTCTATCTTACGCGAGCATAACCTGACAGCGAAACCATCGAAAGCATGTATTGGTTTTAGCGAAATATCTTTCTTAGGACACCGTGTTGGTCATGGGTTCCTAAAAACAGAAGACCATAATACAAGTAAGATACTTAACATTTCTATTCCTAAGACTAAAAAGCAAGTACGAAGTCTCTTAGGTCTAATACAATTTTATGGACGATTCATCCCGAATCTGTCCTCCATTATGTCACCTCTTTCTTCCTTGCTAAAGAAAGGGTCTCCTAATGTAGTCCATTGGACTCAAGAATGTCAATCTTCTTTGGATAAGGTTAAAACTATGTTTTCTACTTCACCTATCCTAGTATTGCCTTCTAAGGATAAGACATTTATTCTTCGTAGTGACGCTTCATCCACCGGGATTGGAGCTGCACTAATGCAAGAGTACTCTGGAACTCTGCATCCTGTGATGTATATTTCTTGGAAATTAAATGCCGCAGAGAAGAATTACTCGGTCCTAGACCGTGAATTATTGGCTATGGTTTGGTCAATCCTTAAACTGCAAAGATTTCTTCTGGGCGCGCATTTCATTGTGGAAACTGACCAGAAAGCTCTTACGGCTATTCAGAGTAAAAATCTGAAGAGCGCGAGATCAACGCGATACGCGATTGCTCTACAGCCATTTCATTTTTCGGTGCGAGCTATCCGTGGGTCAGAAAATGTGATGGCAGATATTTTGTCTAGATGCCCACATGAGTAATAACTGTTATACAACTTTGATACAGTTGTTTCTATGTTGAAATGTGTACACATATGTAATATATCATATATTGATTGTAACACTACTTAGCGGTTCATTGATATTTATTCACCGCTGATCTTTCAATGTTTTTCGTCTTTGATGATCATGATGTTAAGATATCTTAGATGAAATTTATGTATAAACTAAGGTGGAAATTGTGTCATTGCTATTATTGTAGTATGCGTTGGTGACACCTCTCTGGAAATATTTATACTTAGAGAAGTATTTTCTCTAAGGTCATAAAACTTATGCTTATCATCTGCGCATTGTATTGGTGCGTTGTGAGCCTATTGTATGTTGCTCCTAGATGTATTTCAAAAAAAAAAATGTACCATTTTTTTTTTCCCGAGGGGTGTGGTAATCTGTTGCGTGCATATTTTGACGCACATATTACAAAAATCGATATGGCTATTTAATATGGGAAAAATATAGACATTCATTCATTTGTGTATGGAAATGCTGTCTATGAGGAAAGCGAGAGAATCCATGTTTGATTCACACTTTTGATTATAGGAGTAATCGTTCTTGATATTGATCCGGCGCATGGATTGCTCTTACGGTTGTACTTATTTTTTAGGGCCAGAAAATATATTAATTTGCTTATTATGTTTATGGCCTGAATTCATATGTATTACATATTATTAGTACAAGTAGAATCAGTCCTATATTGTATATTTTGGATGGGGTTTTGTATCGACAAAGATGACAGACTTTCCTACAGCGGTTATGGCTACGTGAATTAACCTGATCATCGTAGAGCTGTATGGAAACATTTATGAAATCATTTATATACCCATTATAAATTAACTCTGGCTTATATTCTCCTTCCTATGAATGAGTGAACGACAACTCAGGGAGGCAGCCATGTTAGATTTCGGTCATCATATGTTTTGATCACTGCCAAGAGAACAGATTATTTATCCTATTATCGGACAGTGACAGGGAGATCTCAATCTTGCTAGAAACCCCCTCTTTCGTGGTTTCATAATATATACTACAAACTATGGACGTCAAGTAACTTTAGTTATTTATCAATCTGCCTTCACTGACGCGTTTAGTCAGATAGGGGAATGCGGCCATAATATATCATGACATTGAACTTTTGATGTACTGCCCATTATTTCTGAATGTGTCATGACTTCAGATCTGCTATGTATACCTACAAATTGATATGTCAACATACCATGATGTACTCGTATGTCCCAGTGTGTACGTCTGAATAAATTGAGTAAACAAAGATTCCAGCAGTCTGCATTGGTGCCTTGTAGACACAAGTGTACGAGTGGTTATATTGGTCAGCACACGAACAGTACACCATTCGCGGTAATCACACTCTACACTTCTACTTCATACATACACCATCCTGCGTCGGTTGGAGTGACCAAGTTTAGGGCCTGCTTCCCCTGGAGCCTTTGCCTTCCCTAACTCAGGACTAGGGTGAGTTACCCATTTACAGCTGGGTAGACTGGAGCATGCCTGATCTCAACAACACACCACTCTTCCTTACAGAGCATACAGACTGACACTTTACAGAGTGGAAAGAAGAAAAGAAACTTTACACTGAGCTATATTAAGACTGATCCAGCTATAAGTTTTTTTCCACAGGTTGCAGTCAGTTTAGATGGTAGTGGTAGTAAGGTTGTTTATGACTTAGAGGTAATTGATGGCTAATGGAATTTTTTTCTTAACAGGAAGTAAATTCGGGTTTTGGATAGCTGGATAACTATAACTTTTTTCCAGGTAGTTATTGGTCAGACTTGGTGCTAGTCTGAGTGCGGGTTTTTGCGACAGCATATTCCTAGCAGGTAAAAGGTAGTTCCTTCCTTTTTGTTTCTTCTTTCCGTCAGTTTTCTGTGTTCTTGAGACTACAACAGTTCACACATAAGATGGCAGATATGGCCAAGTTACGAGCTGCCTGGCGCGAGGCTGCTCAGGACATGGGTATGGACAAAGAGGAAACTAAAGCCTACATGATGAGGGAGAATGATAGGCATAATCAGCAAGTGAAGGAGGAAAAGGCAGCGGAGAGAAAGGCCGAGGTGGAACTTCGGAAAATGGAAGCGCAAGAGAGGGAGAAGGCAGTAGAAAGGGAAGCGCAAGAGAGAGAAAGGGAAGCGCAAGAGAGGGAGAAGGCAGCAGAAAGGGAAGCACAAGAGAGGGAGAAGGCAGCAGAAAGGGAAGCGCAAGAGAAGGAGAAGGCAGCAGAGAGAGAGCATGAACTTGCCATGCGTTCTCTGGAACTGCAACATAGATCTTTGGAGGGCAGTTCGGCTAATGGAGATTCCCCCGGAGCAGTGGCAGCAGACACCGCAGGAAACGGAGGGCCCCGGATGGCAGCCATGAATTTTCCGAAGGACTCTTTTCCTAACGGAAATGAGAAAATTGAGGTATTTTTGGAAAAATTCGGAAGAATGGCAAAGGCATACGGGCTGGAGGATAGTCTTTGGTGTCTCAAATTATCTCAGTCGCTGAAAAACCAGGCGTACGATGTCTATAGCAAGATGTTAGTAGATGTCCAAAATAACTTTGAGGCTCTGCGTAACGCCCTGTTACAGCGATTTCAGTGGACTCCTCGGAAGTGCCAAACAATGTTTCGGGAAAGTCGTCTGGAGAAAGGAGAAAGTTTTCCCCAGTTCGCCGAGAGGCTGAGGAATTACCTCACTCGCTGGAGAGAGTTGTCGGGACTGGCGAAATCTTTCGAAGGACTCGAAGAGCTCATCATGTGCGAACAGATAAAAGCCAACATGTCCCCAGACTTAAGGAAGTACCTGGCAGAGCAGGGCGCCCAGCAACTGGACCAGATAATTCTATTTGCAGAAAGGTTCCAGACGGCACAGGCCGAAGTACTGGGCCAGAAAAGAAAACACCCTGACCTGCCAGCCCCGAACAAAGGAGCATCTTCATTGCCTTCACCTTCCTCGTCAGCTCACCAGCAGCAAGGGCCGTCTCGCAAGGAGCCCCCTCCCAGTCATAACATGCGCTCCCAGCCGCCTAACAGAACCCAGGGGCCGACTTCTCATGAACCCGCCAGGAACCGGGGAGATAATGAGAGATATTGCAGGTTCTGTCGGACTACCTCTCATTGGACAACACGGTGCCTAAACAAACAACCCGCTCATCAGGTGGCTTGTTTAAGGCCTGTGAGGGTGAAACAAGGGAAGAAGTGGAAACCCTTCCAGTCAGAGAAGTTGTTCTCCAACAGCGGACCAGCCGAAGTGAACGGGACTGAGACTACATGCTTATTTGACAGCGGGCTTACATACCCCAGCATAGTCACCCGACATCTGGTGAAGCCCTGGCAGATGACTAACAATGTTGAGGTGAAATGTAAGTTCGTGTCGGGCACCATCAAGGCAGCTGTAACGGCTCAGCCAGCCTATGACTTCATTCTCGGCAACCCATATTTAGTTTTGGGGAACCCGCCCACACCGATCCTTGCTGATGCAAGGGGGCCTACTGCAGGCCAGATAAGTGAAAAAGGAGAACCCCTAATTCACGGAGCCCCGAGCGAGCTCGAACAGCCCTGTCGTGCTAAGGAGAGGTTAGAAGCCTCTCAGTACAGTGGTATGTTATATGCAGAGGCTAATTCGTCTGTCAACCCTGTGCATCCTAACGGACAAACAGTGGTAACGCCTCTGATTCAGGAAGTACACTCTTTGTTGTCGGGAATTAGGCCCCCGATGGTATTAGCTCCTTCAAGTGAGGGACATACTGACAAGAGCGGTATTACATATGTCAACGACCAGCGCCATCTTCATAGGGCACAAGATAGCGGTCTGAGCGAGCATATAGTTCCAACCAGCCCTAGAGCCCCATCCAACCAGCACTTTACTCAAACGGAGGAGGACAGTGATCTGAGTATCCGTTTGCCTATAAACGGAGATGGGCCCCACAACTCTAGTATCTCGTTTACAGGAAATGACTCTTGTAACGAGGAGCCTGAAAAATTGGCTATATTTTCCAATTTGTTTCAAGGAACATTGGAACCAGTCACTGAGCTTTATCTCAGATTCTCCATGATCAAATGGGATCTTAAACCGTCAAGTGTCACTGCAGGACACATTCCAACTGACGCCAGTAACTCTCACAGGGGAGGGCAAGGTTGAAGGTAGAACCAGGGTGTTAGACGGAGAGCTCCCGTGGTCTACAGTTTCATCTCACCAACTTTTCAGGCCAGAAAAGAGTGAGAAAAGCGGCCTTACGCATTTGCAAGGGGCTACTTTGGAGAGCTCTGTCCCGCTTCATGTTGGTAGGGGAAAAGCGAGTCCAGAACCACTGCCAGGGGCAGATATTACCTACCTTTTCCCAAAGGTAGAAGCTATTGAGATCAGTGAGGATTCAATAGAAAACCAGCAAGGAATCGGCGGCTCTACACCAGAGGAACCCGAGACGGTGCATCGTTCTCGCACTGTACCAGGGGTCACAAACCCGCCGACGCGCAGCGAGGAAGTCGCCATCGCCAGGTCGCCACAGCGCCCGCCGGTCACATCAGCTGACCAGGACAGCCTTTTGACGGTCATAGCAAGGGAAAGTTCAGACCCGCCATTAGATGGCACAGGTCCGAAGAGAGATCAACTCTCCCAACGGAGCATAGGAGCTCATTCTAGGAGAGGAAGAAGGAGGAAACGCAAAAGAGGAAGGTCGAAGAACACTGAATAGGAGGGGTAAGGACAGACAGCCTTGTAGACAGAGTTAAGGGCCAGTGTGAAACACAGAGATTTCAGTAATGAGATCGATGCTCGATCTTCGAAGGTGGGAGTGATGTGACGAAAGTACTGAGATTCTGTCTTTCAAATGGCCCATGTCTTGTCTCCTTGCAATTTGTTCACTATTTTTAGGTGGGATTACAGGTAATCCTTCTCCACGTTTCTTCTCCTTCTATTATTTACGTTTTTCAGAGTGAGATTACGAGGGAGTTTGATCTCATCTGCTTTATGGTTCTTCCTTACGTGTTTAGAGTGTGTGTGTAGGGAATTGTTGCAGTAGTATTCTAGATTAGGACTATAGAGCCTTGATCAGATTTGCACCAGTTTGTTTTTCTTTTAAAGATATGGCAGGCAGCTAGACGCATTTTTCGGGGATTTTATATATATATATATATATATATATATATATATATATATAATATATATATATATATATATATATATATATATATATATATATATATATATATATTTATTTCAGCCATTTTGCTTCATTGCCAGTAGAGGGCAGAGCTTAATCCCGTTTCTTTGTCTAGCAGTACCGGTTGCATCAGTATTGTTTACAATTCTGATTGGCTGAGAGCTAACGGCATTTGAAATCATTGGGTTAAAAATCGAAGCCGCGTATATGACGTCACGAGGTCAGCGTGCTGTTAGATGATGATAGATAGGCTCGTATTTCAATTCTAGTTCTCTTTAATGTAATTGCCAGCTGCGTACCTGAAACAAGTCGGTTCGCCTTCAGTGGGAATTCGAATTTGGTAAGCATAAATTTTTGCGTGATACTCTATTTAATTTTTCTAGTCCTAGGCCTATCAGTTAAGTTTCTTGGGAAGTTAATTTTAAATTAATTCTTATCGCCAGAGCCATCAAATATTATCTGAGTGATAGACTTGAGAAACTTAAGAGGTTCATATTAATTCCTTATTGAAGGAATAACGGTATTTAAGCGGGGTTTAAAAGTTGAGTTGCCGCGGGCGTGCTTTGTATTATTGCAAAGCAGGTCTGTAGAGAAACCCGCATCTGCGAATTATAATTAATTGCAGAATGACGAGCACGTGGTGGTAGAATTGTAAGCACGTGGTGGAACTACGGGGTTTTCAATTTGATAACCTGGGTTTATGTATAACTTTTAAGCAGTATGCTAGCATCTAACAGGGTTATACGTTATTAATTATGTATTGTGGTTCTGAGTAAAAAGACGGAGATGTAATTAATTCTTTTAAAAGAGAATAATATTTGTATTATCATTTTGATGTGATTTAAGATTATTGACGGGAATTTTAGTAATTCCTAGAGAGGTCTAGTTATTTTGTGTTAAGCATTTTGCTGCATTCAGTGTCAGCGAGAAGTGGGCCAAAGTATTTTAGACAGTTCGGTCCTCAGTAGAATACTGTTGTGAATTGTAACCAGCCAGGCAGAACCCTAGGTCTGCGTGTTGTAAGATCTGGGTCAGCCAGTGTTTATTTTTGACTCGGGGAGAGAGAAGAGAGATGGGGAGTTACCGGTTGAAGACTTGGGGCTTAAAGGTTAAGTCAGGGAGTTAATTGTTATTAGAAATATATTATTACTGTGTGTTTAGCTGTTGTTTTATTTTTTTGTCTAAACAGCAGGTACCGGCTTTTTGTGTGGGGAAGAGCAGAATTTTTGATGCCACAAAATTTCTCCCACGGCAAAGTTGTGGCATTCACCGACACGCAAAGTCGTGCGTTAATTGCCAGTGGCAGACGGAGCGAAAGAAAATACGTTTTCCCAAGGCAGGGAAGACATTCTCCAGTTGAAAGGGATTTTGGTGGAAAATCCGGAGCTCTGATGCTCAATCTTCTTACACCCGCAAATCGGCAAGTTGCCAGCGTGGTTGTAAATTTATTTCGATTCGTCCCGGCCATAATAACGCCGAAGGCCTGAACCTAGAGTAGGGAGCGGGCAGGTAAATCCAGAGTGGTAGCAGCCAAACCAGCTACCAAATCGTAGTTTTTCCAGAAGCCAGTGGTGAAACCTAGTCGTCAATTTCAAGAATTGTGGGGAGCAACAGGGTCAAAATCCTCTCCACAGATGTTAGAGCAGAGGACAGCTGCTGAAGTGTAGTCTACAGGTAGTAGACCAGAAAGACAGAACTGAGACATAGTTTTGTGTAGATCATAACAGAGGACAGCTGTTGAAGGTAGAGGTGCAGTTAGCTGTGTAGCAGTTCAGGAGATTTTCAGGATAGGTTGCGTAGAAACGAAGTCTGTGCAGAGTTGGTGTGGACACTTCGTAGTAGATCCAGCTGATTGTGTACTCAGAGTTTATATTAGAGTTTAGAATAGCTAGTTTGGAGTGGAGGCTCGGCGTCTGAGACCCCACCCAGTGCAGTGTAGTTTATTTCATTTAATCTTACCTTCTTTCTCCATACAGGTGAAACTTGTGGGTGAAGGGTTGGGTTTGATGATACAACAGTTGCAATTTTTCCTGAATTTATTTTTTCAGGAGTGTTTACACTGCAATTTTTATGTATTTGACATGTATTTGAGTTTTGTTTATAGGTGTAAATAAAACTTGGAACGTAGAGCTGGACTCAGTCATTTTAATTACGTACAGTAGCTATCTGTTGTCTGTATCGTGGTGTATGTGAATCATAATTGAACCTTATCCCCTTAGGGTAGCTAGAGGTGGTCGAGGCCATAGCAATTAAGACGTCCGAAGTGGTGAGGAAAGAATCAACTTCGGTTCTCAACCTCGGAGCCAATGGTCTCATTTTCACATTTGCACTGTCATTTTCCATCTGAATCTATCATTTCAGTCTTTCTTCTCACTAATGTCTTGTCACTATATGTAGACAGCCTTTAGTCTTAAATCCATTTCGTGACAGCGAGGAAGAAATAGAAGAATACTATGAAGAGCTACAACATGCACTTAAACCAGTAAAATCTACAGATGTATTGATAGTAATAGGTGATATGAATGCGAAAGTAGGAGAAGGAAAATACAAGAAAATAGTAGGATAGTATGGATTAGGCTCAAGAAATGATAGAGGAGATAGACTTATCCAGTTCTGTGAAGAAAACCAGCTGGTCATACACTTGTATGTAACACCTTTTTTGAACACCACCCAAGGAAATTATACACATGGAAAAGCCCAGGAGATGTAACAAGAAATCAAATTGACTATATCATGATAAAACATAGATTTAAGAACAGTGTCACAAGTGCATAGACACATCCTGACGCCGACATAAATTCAGATCACAATCCGGTCGTCATCAAAGTAAATATCAAGCTGAAAAGAACAGGAAACAGAAGACAGGAGGAACCCCAGATAGAAATATCAGCACTGAAACCAGATATAAAACAAAAATATCTAGTTGACGTCAAAAATAAATATGAACAGTTACTGACAGAAAGCATGGAGCAGTATAGAAGAGAAAACCCAGAAGAAAAAGTAACCACAAAATGGGAATGCTTAAAAACAAGCATACAATCAGCAAATTTACCTAAAAAGGAGCCTAAGAAAAATCACATTTGGATGACAGATGACATCTTGAGTAAAATGGCACAAAGAAAGAAAGCAAAAACACTCCAGAATATAAAACAATAGACAATGACATACGTACTATGTGTAGACAAGCAAAAGAATGGTGGATAGAAACAAAATGAAAGGAAATAGAAGACTTGGAAGCAAAGCACATGCCAAGAGATATGCATGAAGAAATAAAGAAAGTATCAAATAGGTCGCGGTTTGTCCAAGGAGGAGGCTGTATCAAGAACAAAAATGGTGTAATCTTACTTGATGAGAAAGACATATCAAACAGATGGGCAGAGTACGTAAAAGAACTATTCGAGGACAACAGAGGTAAAAAACCATCACCAGATTCTAATGAAGGCCCTAACATTCTCAGATCAGAAATAGAAAATGCAATACATATGTTACAAGAAGGAAAATCAGCAGGCATGGACAACATAAAAATTGAAATGATAGAAGCCCTGGAGAGCTTTGGTATAGATACAATCACAGATCTATGCAACGATATATACAGTACAGGATATATACCACACGACATGAAGACATCAGTCTTTATAACATTGCCCAAAAAACCTAACGCAACAGAATGTTCAGACTTCAGAACAATCAGCCTGATGAGTCATGCAATTAAAATACTGCTCAAAATCATACAGGAAAGAATAAAAATAAAGGTAGACAGCGAAATCCAAGAAGAACAGTTTGGTTTTAGATGGAACAGCAGAACAAGAGAGGCAATATTTTGCCTAAGAATACTAGCAGAAAAATATACAGAGGTCCAAAAAAGTATGTACATGTGCTTCATTGACTATAAGAAGGCTTTTGACAGAGTCCATCATGAGAAAATAATTGAATGCCTCGAAGACATAGGTATTGATGGAAAAGATATTGTCATAGCGCAGTCACGGTACCAATTAGCACGCATGTAACCGCGCCAATTAGTCGTATGTAATGGCGTGGTCTAAGTTTAAACTTCTCCGTTTATCTTCCAAGTTAAAGATTAAATTATCACTGGTCAACTCCGCCAGAGGTGGAAATTCTTGGATGATATTACTATCTTTTCAATATCCCAGGTTCGTTCAGTTCCTTCTTTGATGTTATTATAGTGACTTCTCATATAGTGGTAGTGTGAACAATAATGGTATAAGTTCAGCAACATGTAATGACGAAATCAAATTCTAGCTGATCCATTAAAACTTTTCATCAATACCGTTAACAGGCATGACAAGGTAATTCAAACAATGCAGCTCGCATAGTCAAAAGTTGGATCCTTGGACATTACTGGTACTTCTTACGTGAGTTCTATATCTTGTAAATTTTTATTCCTCTTTATAACATTATCTCCTTTAGATATTCATAGTCTTCCAAATCTGACCCTGTAAACTTGTGGTGCTTATGTTCCTCAGTAGCATTCAGTTTCTTTTAATATCTATAACCTTCTGTTTCCTTTAAATATTTATAGAGTTTTCTTGGCGAACTGGCTAATCATGCCTCTACAAACGTTCCTGGAACAAGAATTAGCCTTATGCATAATATGTATTTACAATCAGATACTTACAAGAGAGAGCATAATCGCTGATCTCCTATAAAAATAAACACTCACTGTACACCACAGAAATAATATCTATCTCTTGATAGATTAACACTTGCTTGAAGTAGCTGGACATATGTATATACTCTTGAGGGCCAGTCTGTACAACCACAGACATACAACCTGTCCGCACAGCTGCTCGAATCTCCTTAGCACTAATGACCTCTGGTCATCTCAGCGTGGTGTGTCCCCTTGCCACTCTCGTCAACCCAATACTTTTGGATTAAATTCATTGGCCAAGCTTCGCTGTTCTTGAATATTCTATTTACGTCTCTAGATGATCACCCACATTTAGTATTCCAGTCTTCTCATATGTGCCAGGGCTTATTCACGTCTACTCTTGTCAAATGCTCTCTCCTCCTTTACAGAAACTAGAATGTGTGTTTCATCACATTCAGCCACTCAATTCACATATCTGTCTTACGATAAACAAAGTGACCGTATATATTTTCATGAAAACCAAACTGTTTGTTGATTGTCTGGGGGTTCTAATATGGATCTTTAATTTTTTAATTTTTGTTAAAACACGTGATGGAATTCCCATAATTCTTCCTGGCAGAAGTTTGTTGAAGCCTATACTCTTTGAGGAACTGAAGGGTGATGATGATGTGACAGGATTACTGAATGATGGTCAGTGTCGGTGCTGATACTGAATGTTGTTCTTGAATCTGTTTTAATTCTTCTTCATATTGCCTCATCATCATTAAGAAGGATGTTGGAAGTAAGCTAATACCCTACCTAACATGTCATAGGAGGCAACTAAGGAGGGTTGAGCATGGGGCTGGCCATCCCATCTACACTTACAGTAAACAAAATTTCAAAAAAAAACATGATCAAGTTATCCAAAGTAAGTAATTCAGGTAATGTAACTCAGCCTTCAAGACCCAAAAAGTGGGCTATGAAAAGAAAATACATGAAGACACAAAATGCAAAATTCTTCATCAAGGACATCGTACATAACTTTTTGAGATAAGAAATGTGGTGCAGCAAGGATGTCTGTTGTCACAATTGCTCTTCCTGTTGGCTATAAACAGTATTGTGACAACAATGACATTACAACTGATAGAAATTTAATTCAGTGGCCAAAACACCCTGAAAAATCTATATTGTGCCATAGAATATACTGAGCTGGCTTTCAGGCCAATGTAGCAACCTCATGGAAAAACCAGAATTCACCAGACTCAGCTGTCACCTAACTGTGGTTACAACTGCTTTTTTGAAGAAAAAAAAGCCCAATATTAGCAATCATCATCATCAGGTGCCATCTTCACATCAAAAGTCGGCTGCAATGGATCTCCAAAGTCTCCTGTCTCTTGTCTTGATAGTGCACTGTGATAGACTCTTCCCTGTCCATTTCTTGATGTTATCTTCCCACTTATAGCGCTGTCTTCCTTTTGCATGTTTGCCTTCAACTCTGCCTTCTATTGTGGTCTTCAGTAAGGTGTTATTGTTATGCAGAATTGACATCATTGCACTCCGGGCAAACCCATAGGTGTTCAGTCTCCATCAATATATGTCGAAGAGTGTGAATGCTAATCGTTCCTGTAGCTCGCTGGTTGTAAACACGACGGATGCATCCTCTCATACGTCCATCTCTACTAGCTTTACGTTTGATGCCAAATTCCAACAGTCTTAACCTTGATGATTTATCTATTGTTGTGTCATTCTCTAACAGGCGATCATTAATTGTTCTCAGTATATCTCCCTTATCCATATCCAGTGCCCCCACTATGGGTGCTCTTGATGCTAGTCTGTCAGCTCTTTCATTACAACATACCCCAGCATGACCAGGACAGTTTATGCACACCAGCTCTTGTAGATTGGAAGCTTCTATGAATGTTTTCCATTCATGCCGCAATCAACCACTTTGAACCTTCTGAAGCATGGACTGAGAGTTGGACACAATGATAGCCGTTGTTAATGAAGTTTCAGTTATCCACCTTAAGGCTGCAGTTACAGCCTCGACCTCCATTCTCATGCTGGAAGTTGTTATCTTGTAAGCCCTGCTATGTTTGGTGACGATTCTGCCCAGTACCCGAGCAGAGAAGCCCCAACCAGATTTCTCACCCCGGATCACCAACCCATCTGTATACACGATGGCATCACCATCCCCGGAATGATCATGTATCAGTTGATTAATTTCCAGTTCTGCTCTTCCATTCCCCCAATTTCTATACTCTCTCCCAAGGCTGATGATGACCCGCTGGTAGTTATGTACTCACTTTCTCATAAAGTAGTTATGTAAGGTGTTATGTCTTTTTACATGGCCAAAATATTGTAGCTGTCTAATTTTGATCTCTGTCATTAATTCTCTTATCATTTGTAGGTTTTCTAGGACTTCTAAATTTGTTTTCTTCTCTTTCCACGAGACGTACCCCATTCTTCTATATAGCCACATCTCAAAGGCTTAAATTCTTTCTTCTAATGCAAGTTCACTGTCCATGTTTCGACATCATACAGTAATGGCAAATATACATAGTATTTGATGATTCTCAGTTTTAATTTGGGAGTTAGTTGTTTAGTTTTTAGTATTTTTCTCAAGTTGTTGAATGTAGCTTTGACCATTCCTATTTTCTTCTTGATTTCTGTTTCCCACGTGCCATTTTCTGTTATTATATGACCAAGATATGAGAAACTCGGGTCTTGTTCCAAGAATTTCCCATTTATTCTTATCTTTGACGTTGGCTTAACGCCTGCTTTGCTAATTATCATAGTTTTCATTTTCTCACTGTTGATGTCCAATCCAGTGAACAGTGAACTGTAAAATACAAGTTACAGAAACAGTTCATAAACATCAAAAACACAGTATAATTTCATCATCACCATCATTTCCCTTTCACTCCTTATGGAACAAGAGGCCACCACTGCAACTAGGCCCCTTGCAGGAAGCCTGCACCAAAGAAATCACGTGCTCTTACAGTGGTGGTTTCTATGGCAACTAGTTTTAAATGGACAGGTTGTTGGCCACATGCACAACCTCATTTTAGTTTCCCCTTTACACATTCTAGAGGGAGCAGCAGTTATATTCTTTCTGTGTCTCCTCAGAGAAACCCTGGTTGTTGTTATTGATCCAGCAGCATTTGGGCGCTTTCTCTTCAACCGAGTGTCATGTAGGAGTATATAGATTCAGCAGCGTTTGGGCTCTTTCTCTTCAGCCCAATGTCATGTAGTAGTATACTGATCTAGCAGTGTTTGGGCTCTCGCTCTTTGGCCCAATGAATGTAGTGGTATATTAATCCAGCAACATTTGGGCTCTCGCTCTTTGGCCCAATGAATGTAGTGGTATATTAATCCAGCAACATTTTGGCTCTTGCTCTTTGGCCCAATGAATGTAGTGGTATATTGATCCAGCAGCGTTTGGGCTCTCACTCTTTGGCCCAGTGCCATGAAGTGGTATATTGATCCAGTAACGTTTGGGCTCTCACTATTTGGCCTATGTCATGTAGTGGTATCTGCATGTGCTCACAAGGTGTTGTTTTGTTCCATGTAAGGTGTTCAACCTATCTGGCCTCTTAAGAAGGAGCAAATTCCTAACATGAGTGAGTGCTGGAGACCCCTGGAAACTAAGCAGGACATTAGATAATTTGATGATACAACATTATATCAGATATATAATATGAAAATATTTCATGCACATTAGATAAAAAATATATATTATCCAATAATGTTAAAATTGTTCCTAACCAAATGTGTCTAAGATATCTGTAATCAACACAAACTTGCTGGGGTAGAATGGAATGACAGAGACATCAGCCAGCAGTTTAGAACACTGGAAAGAGAAACAAAATACTAGTAATTATATTTGCAACAGTGTCTGATCCAATATATAAAATATGCTTTAAAATTCATTATGCTCATGTAATTCTTTTGTATAACATACATGAAAAAAAAATCACTGCAATATTAAAAGAAGTATTTTAGGCAACACTGAATGTGACAGCATGCATAAAGATAGATGATAGGAAGCTCTATACAGAGTGTTCTGCAGGTCCTGGGTTCGATTCTCCGGTAAGCTACTCACTTATGTTGTTTTTCTGTTGTCTAGTTTTCTACTTCTTTATTTCTCACGAGTGCCTGAAACATACCTTTATATTTGTAATATTTTTTTATTTACTGTTTATAGGCCTCGGGTTTCCCTTTTTATTTGTTTAAATGTTTATACAACACCAAACCTACCGCTGTGCTGTACTGTTCCATTCTTCTATCATTTACTAGACACAGTATTAAAGTCCTTGTCTTGTGTAATCTGACCTTTACTGTATAATAGGGAGACAACAGAAGTGAGTGCGTCATTAATTAAGCTGGATTGCCCTAGGTACATATCCGGTGTTACGTGTTGCAAATCCCGCTAATGACCCCTGTCTACGAAGCATAACTTTTTGTGGTGCCTAGTTGGAAGGGGGTGATAGTGTGATTCACTTCCGTAGCTAGGTGGTGGTGACGTTCGGAAGGTCCTGGGTTCAATTCTCTGGTAAGCCACTCACGTCTGTTGTTTTTCTGTTGTCTAGTTTTCTAATTCTGTATTTCTCACGAGAGCCTGAAACATACCTTTATGTGTGTAATATTTATTTATTTACAGAGTGTTACAACTGAAGGCCACCCGTGTGTTACTGGGGCCCGAAAGGGGAGCAAAGAATACTAACACTGTTCCCTACCATGCATGTCGTAGAAAGCAACTAAGCAGGGTTGGGCATGGGGCTGGTTACCCCATCCTGTAAAAAAAATTTAAACCACAAAAAACTTCAACAAACTTGGACAAGTCAATTAAGGAAAATAAAACACAGCCATCCAAGACAGGGGAAGGTCCTCTCGCAGGGAGGCGTATGATGCAACACAGAGAAAGCCGAAAGGAGTCTGTGTTACTGACTAACCTTTTTTCTTCTAGGAGAACCTCCAGATTTGGCACCTAGAATGTTCAGACATTCAACGAACAAGGGAAAGCAGCACAAGTAGCAGCAGAAATGAGGGAATATAAAAGTGAGGTTCTGGGACTGTGTGAAACAAAGTGGAAGGGGGTAGACAAGAAGAAACTCATCACAGGTGAATTGGTGCTGTCCTCGGGACATGAAGTCGAAACTTCACACCACAGTGAAGGGGCAGCTATTATGTTATCTAAAGAAGCACAGAAAGCACTCATTGAATAGGAAGCCGTTGGACCCAGAATAATAACAGCTACTTTTAAAACAGCTAAAAAGAAAATAAATGTAAATGTCATCCAATGTTATGCACTAACTAATGACAAAGAAGAGTCTGTGAAAGAAGCATTTTATACTAGACTGCAGGAAATTATGGAGGAAGTAAAAAGAAGAGACATCACAATTTTGATGGCTGGCATGAATGCAAAGATAGGTACAGTCAACACCGGCTTTGAAGAAGTCATGGGAAAACATGGGCTAAGAATAATGAATGAAAATGGGGAACTATTCTCAAACTTCTGTGCTTCAAATCAACTGGCTATAGGAGGAAGCTTTTTTCCACATAAGAGAATACACAAGGCAACATGGATATCATCAGACCATAGAACAGAAAATCAGATTGATCAAATATGCATAAACAAGAAGTTTAGATCATCATTGCAAGATGTAAAGGTATATAGAGGAGCAGATGTGGTATCAGATCACCACCTTCTGATAGCCAAAGTAAAAATGAAACTCAAGAGATATGCAACAATACAAAGTTATAGACAACAATTTAATGTAGGACATCTCAGAAATCAAGAAACAAGAGACCAATTTGCAGTCACAATATTTAACAAATTCCAAGTGCTCCAACAGCTGGAAGATGTAGTGAATACAGAAGACTATTGGCAGCAAATCAAAACTGTATGGAATGAGACATGTGAAGAAATACTGAGGAAAAGGAAACGACAACAAAAAGCATGGATAATAACAGAAACCATCAATAAGATAAAAGACCAAAAAAAAACAGGAAAGCAGATTTAAACACAAGCAAAACCAGAAATTCCAAAGCCAAGGCTCAAGAAGTGTACACAGAAGCAAACAAAGAAGTAAAAAGAAGTATCAAAAGAGACAAGAGGAAGTATATTGAGGAGTTGGCAAGAGAGGCAGAAGATCCTGCAGCCAAAGGAAATATGAGAGAACTGTATAACAGCACAAAGAAGCTAACAGGGAAATACAAGCAAACAAGTTGCCTTATAAAAGACAAAAATAGAAAACTGCTCAGCAATATACAACAGCAAATGAAGAGGTGGACGGAATATTTTGTGGACCTTCTCAATAGACCAGCTCCACAAAACCCCCCAGACATCCAGCATGCAGAAGAAGAGCTACAAATTAACGGTGAAAAACCAATGAAGGAAGAAATAAAGAAAGCCATAAAGCTTCTGAGAGATGGAAAAGCGGCTGGACCAGATGGCATTCCAGCAGAGGACATCAAAGCAGATATCGACACGGCTACAGAAATGTTATATAAATTACTTGGTAAAGTCTGGGAAAAGGAAGAGATATCAGCAGAATGGAAGGAATGATATCTGGTTAAGTTGCCTTAGAAGGGAAATTTACAAGAGTGCACAAATTATAGAGGAATAATGTTACTATCAGTGCCAGGAAAAGTATTAAACAGGATTATCCTCGAGAGATTAAAAGAGTCCATAGACAAGAAACAGAGATGAAAAAGCAGGTTTTCAACAAAACAGATCCTGTACAGACCAGATAGCCACTTTGAGAATAATAGTTGAACAAAGTCTGGAATGGAATTCACCACTATACATTGGATTTGTGGACTGCGAAAAGGCATTTTACAGTGTAGACAGAGAATCAATTTGGAAATTGATGAGGCATTATGGAGTTCCCCTGAAGATCATTAATTTAATAAAGAAAACATATGAATGACATGCAGAGTTCTTCATGAAGGACAGCTTATAGAACCGTTTGGGATAAGAACGGGAGTGCGACAGGGATGCCTCTTGTCTCCATTTCTTATCTTACTAGCAATAGACTGGGTTATGAGAACATCGACAACACACAACTGAAATGGAATCCAGTGGACTCTGACTAAGCAGTTGGATGATCTGGATTTTGCTGATGACTTGGCTCTTCTGTCCCATGACTGTAATCAGATGTAGGACAAATTGAAAACACTCAATGAGAGGTCACAGCAATTGGGTCTGAAAATACACAGGGAAAAGACCAAAATAATGAGAATAAATGCAGATAATGATAACAGAGGTCACAGCAATTGGATCTGAAAATACACAGGGAAAAGACCAAAATAATGAGAATAAATGCAGGTAATGATAACAGGGTTGAACTTGAAGAAGCACCAATACAAGATGTAGAATCATACACATATCTTGGCAGCAATATAGACAAAATTGGAGGGACAGACAGTGATATCAAAATAAGAATACAAAAAGCAAGAGGAGTTTTCATTGCACTGGGAAATATTTGGAGATCAAGAGAAATCGGATCCAACACGAAAATAAGAATCTTCAACTCAAATGTGAAGTCAATCCTATTGTATGGTTCTGAGACATAGAGAACAACAAAGACAACAACCAAAAAGCTACAGACTTTCATAAATGGGTGCTTGCGTAGAATAGAAGGATTAAAATGGTATGACAAGGTTACCAACGTGGAACTGATGACAAGAACCAGACAAGTGCCAGTGGAACAAGAGATGAGAAGAAGACAATGGCGATGGATAGGACACACACTGAGGAAACCTGTTGATAGCATTACAAGGCAGTCCTTGTTCTGGAACCCCCAGGGCAAGAGAGGCAGAGGTAGACCAAGAAGCACATGGAGAAGAGAGCTGGAAACAAGTGAAAATGATGAGGAGAATGTGGAAAGAACTTAAGATGATGGCACGTGACAGGGGGACTTGGCATGTGTTTGTTGAAGGCCTATGGTCCTTTGGAAGTGGGTTATGAATGAAATGAACAACTGAAGGCAATCTTACTTACTTACTTACTCGTTGCTCTTCTACAGTGATGTGTAAAGATTTGGAAGAGAGAGCGCCAGACTATCCTATCGGCTGTCTTCCTCCTGGCCTGGTTTCATTCTAGTCCTCGGTACTTCAGAGATTGTCTAATGTTGTTCTCCTAGCAGACTCTGGGTCATCCTGGAGGCCTGGATCCCTGGCTCTTAGCCTCCCATACCTGCCATGGCAGCCGATCTTCTCCCATTCTGCAGTTTTGGCCAAACCATCTTAGTTGGGACTGTTCTACTTGGGTCTGCAGGGGTTGGGTTCTTAGGCCTGGACATATCGTCTGGTTGCGAACCATTTTTCTTCTTGTTACTTCAACCACCTTTCTCAGATACTTCATGAGGTCTGGATCTGATTTCTGTTGGTTGTAGTCATTGCCCATGACTCACATCCATACATCAAGACTGGGACATAGGTGGAGCAGTATACAGCCATTTTCGTTTTCTTGCCAACTTCTCTTTTGCTGAGGAATCCTCGATTTATGGCCTGAAAAAGTCTCCCAGCTGCTGCTCTTTAAGTAGCCAAATCTTCTTTGATGCCTCCCTTCGAGTCTATGACAGCTCTGAGGTATTTAAAGTGGTTGACCTGCTCCAGGACCTGTTCGCCCAGCTTAATCTGATGCCTTCTTTCCTCTCATGATATCACCATGGCAATCAGAAGGCAATCTGATCATCTGAAAAGGTCTTCCCATCTGACATGTGTTTCGGCCCTTTTATCTCCTTTACTTTCAAGAAAAAAGGGGTGGGGGGGGGCGGCGGGGTGTTTGGTTGGGGAGGGTGTGTGTGTGGGTCCACCTGCATCATGACTCCCAAGTAAACTAGTAATGAGAAGTGTAATAATGAAAGGGATACTAAACAGGAAAATGTCAATTTATTTTTAACATGTTACGGGTCGCAATATTTTGCTGAATACCATAATGGAGTGGATGACTGAAGGCAACTGACAAGAAAATAATAGTGAAATTAGTAGGAAGGAAGCATGAAGGAACTGACAGGAAGTTGTCCATCAGATTAAACCTTCAGGGCAAGAGAAAGACAGTGCTGGAGATCCATTGCAGCATATCTTTCTCATAATCCCATTTTGTGCGATAAATAAAATATGTTCTCTGCAACTCTTTGTATCCTTTATGCACTTCACATTGATCATCTTCAGAATAGTGTCATCAGCATCTTTTCATCATCTAGTGCCATGCATGCTGATATAAGTAAAACCTTGCTTCTCCATAACCTCCGATCTCTGGTGTTTTCCTTCAAATTCTTGCTGATTGGCTACAATGACATGCTCTTAAGTTATATATATATATTCATAAATAGAAATGAGGTATCTGAGGAAGGTGGTTGAAGTAACAAGAA
The DNA here is from genome assembly GCA_024509875.1 of Oreohelix idahoensis. Classification (NCBI taxonomy): domain Eukaryota; kingdom Metazoa; phylum Mollusca; class Gastropoda; order Stylommatophora; family Oreohelicidae; genus Oreohelix; species Oreohelix idahoensis. Next base: position 1,752,069 of record JAMPIV010010027.1, read on the forward strand.
GAGACATGGTCCGCAATCAGATGACAAGTCATGGCTTCAAAACTCAGCCCCTGCAGACCCAAGTGGAACAGTCCCAATTACAATGGCTTGGCCATGTCTGCAGAATAGGAGAATATCGGCTACCATGACAAATATGGGAAATCAAGAGCCAGGGATACAGACTTCCAGGACAATTAGACAATCTATGAAGGACCGAGGACTAGATTGGAACCAGGACAAGAGAAAGACAGTCGATAGGGTAGTATGGTGCTCTAACTTCTTCTTTGATCCTTAGCCGCCGACCGTCAAAGCAGTCAGTGGCCATCACGCCTAGTGGCGTCTTGTAGGGCAACAACAAATTGATTCCACTTTGCTCAATCGGTGGCCATCCTTCGTACAGTGCCCCTACTCTGGTTCATTCTTTGCATCTCAGCCTACACAGTCCTCCACCAGGTTGTTTTTGGTTGGCCTCTCTTTCATTTTCCTTCAGGGGTCCAAAGCATAGCTGTTCTTGTGATGGCATCGGGATCTCTTCTGAGGACATGGCCAACCCAGCTCCAGCGTCTGCCAGCTATGATGGTGTGCATGTCCTCTTGCTTGCTCCGAGTAAGCAGATCTTGGTTGGTGATGGTATTCGGCCAAAAGATTCGGTGAATTTTTCTTAGGCATGTTGTGTGAAAAGAGGACCATTTCGACATTTCCTTCTCTGTAACTCTCCAGCATTCTGCACCATAGAGAAGCACAGAAAGCACACAGCTCTGATATAATCTTAATTTTGTGCTTGTGCTGTATTGAGAGGACTTCCAGATGTTGTTTAGGCTAAATAAGGCTGTTTTTGCTTTATTCATTCTGATGTTGATGTCTTTGCCTGCCCCGCCGTCTGGTGTTACTATGCATCATGGTGCTCTATCTGGCAAACCTCTACACCCGAGGGTAGAAGAGGAATGACTAAGTAAGTAGTAAGTAAATTAGTAACTTTATTCTTTTAGCTCTTTTTCCATGAACACACTTCGGTGTCACAGTATTTTCTCATTTGCCTTTTTGTCACATCATTTTCTCATAAGCCTTTTCTCAAGACACATTCAACAGAACTGCTCCTTTGTGATCTTTGCAATAACATTTATATTTAAGACATATCCAACAAAAGTAATTGCCACTATGTGACCTTTGCAATTCACATATATACTTTGCTTGTGTCCGTCTGTTTGGAGCAGTGTTTGAACTTCAATAATTCAAACATTAAACAAGCTTTTGACCTCATTAATTTTGCAATAGCTTTTTTTTCCTCTGCAGTAAAACTGAGAAAAACAACGAATATATATATTAACAAATAAAACGATATTGAATTTGTTATTTTTATAATTATAATTTATTTGTTAATATATGTATTCCTTTCATAACCAGTTTTACAGCAGCCCCCTTATTTATTGAGAAAAACAACAATTTTCAGTGAAAGATTACTGGAACAAAAAAACTGTGCAAAGTATCGCAGAATCAAACCAAATTGATTCTTGCCCCTGTCTGTCTGTAATGCTCTTTGAAATTGAATAACTTAAAGACTTTTAACCAACGGTAATTTCTGTTATGTCATATTTAAGATATATTCAATAAAGTAACTGGTTCTTTGAGATCTTCACCATAATTTTCCTGTTTGAGATATATCCAACAGAAGTAACAGCTTTTTTAGGACCTTCACCACAATTTTCCTATAGTCTGCTGGCCTCTTTCAGGAAAATTCATTAAATATTTTGGCAATACTACATAAATGAAAGAATGCCCTCTCCCCTCTTTTTTTTGTGGTTGCTACATTTAAAAAGGCTTTTTGCTGATTAAAACGTTTCATTTCTTAATCATGAAGAACAGAAATGATACTCAAAGAACGAGAAAAAGAAAATCTGTATGAATTTTTTATATATTACTGTGCAAGATGTATTAGAGATAGATTCTTATTTGAGGGGTAGAGCAAGGACAGGACATGCAGAGAAAGGGAGGGACAGAGAGGGGTGGAGAGAGTATGGGTGTGAGGAGGCATGAAGTGAAAGCCTTTATAGTAGTAGAAGATTGCGGGCTGGAGGAGTAGAGTTTGGCGAGGCATAAGATGGAGTGGAGACTGGCTGAAGACAGATGCAGGGGGAGAAAAAGAGTTGGTAGAGCAGAGGAAGAATAAGGGCATGAGGAAGAGAGTTTGGCTTTGATGTAAGATAGAGAGGAGATAGGTTGAAGACAGAAGCAAAGGGAGAATAACAGCAGGTGGAGGACAGGGAGAATAAGGAGTACACTGAGATTCAGGGCATTAGAAAAAGACTAAAGGCATAAGAAGATTAATTGAAGAGACTGAAGCACAAGGAATACTTGAAGGCTGAGGGCATTAGGGGTAGACAGGACGGGACAGGATGATCAGAAAATAAGGGCATTTAATACTGCGGGAGACTGCAAGCAAACAGACATAAAAGCATTAGCACGCCTATATGAAAAAAAACTCCAAAAAAGGATAAGAAAATGAAGATATTTTGCATTCAACTTTTAGAAAGACACTGACAATTCATAATGTAACTGAAGGGATCAACAGCAGCGAAATAATGATGTAGTGGATGTACCTGTATGGCTATTTTAAGAGCTTTCACTCTGTGGTCAGCATCCCATGCTTTTATCAGAGCTTGGTTGAGCTCTTCTATTCTCTTCACATAGTCCTGCTGGCTGAGATTCAGCATCTCTTTGACAGATCCCTTGATACAGAAAAAAAACCAAAATAAACAAACAATTTGAAGCTCATATGAAATATTCTTGAGAGATAACCATTTATGCTGTAAAGTCATCTCTGGTCAAATTAATGCAGCATCTTCATTCATGTGCCATACTGACTGGCAAAGTCAATAATCATGTCTCTCCTAAGCTTATGTGCTTAGTGTTGTTTATTCAAGTCACCGCTCTCTGCTCATGTAATACTGATGATAGGACCTGCTTTTCTTTGGAAATCATCATCATTTTCCTTTTGAATTCTTATGGAGCATACAGCAGTAGTTTCTGTAACAATTTGTTTTACACAATGAAGGTTGCCAACCGCATACACAACCTCATATTAATCGTCTTGGAGGACATGCTTGAGGGTGCAGCAGTCCTGTTCTTTCTTTGTTTATTCAGAGACTCCAGGGAACTACATGGGGTTTTCTTTGGAGATAGCCCATGATTTTTTAAATGGGTTGTTTTTCCTCCCAATGGACTAGAAGTACTGTACCATTTCATTTTTATTTCTGCCAACATGTGGCTCTTTACTTTATCGATGACCCCTTTTTTTTTTGTCTCTCGTGGTTTTTTTTTTTTTTTTGTGGTCTTGTGACAACTTGCCCAATCTTCTCTTCATTTTTTTTATTATTTACGGACATCGTTTTTTTTTCTCATCCTCAATGCATGATCGCAAAGTCCCGGGAATTGTCACTGGCGGAAATTCTCCTAGCATTCAGTATTTCTCCTCGCTATTTTTAGATACGACGTCATTGTTGACCAATGACCTCGGTAGCTAGGAACCTGTTTTAATTTAAGACTGCTTAAGCTGATAAAACCAGTTTAGGCCACTTAGGAAAACATCACGTGACTTTTAACCTTATTGATTGGAGCGTCTAAAACGAGGCTAATGTCACATGATGCACGCTATGGATCACGTGTCCAAGCGGAATGTCCCGCTAAAAGTGCGCCAAACACGGGCAATCTTCACTTGCCCGGAACCCTTGAGACAGCTAGGTCTAACCCAATTATCGGCGAATTCTCGCATTAAAAGCACTGAAGCCACGTGTCTAATTGCGGGTTAGCGTCCATCTTTGAGTAGGTAAGTGAAATCTCGCTAGAATATAATGTGATGAAATGTGTAGTACATTGCAAAATCGACGCAAGATTGGTATGTTTACTTTATTCATATTTTTGTTTTACGATCACATCCAGCCACATGTGATCGGGTATATTTTATGATCCCACGGGATATGTACATGTTCATAATAATGTATAACGGGATATATATATATATAGCTATTAATTTCCATATTATTTGATTATTTTCGACCCGACGTTTAGACTAACGGAAATTAATATTAACGATAATGTTGACCGACCGTGACATATATTCATTATAAATTATATGACGAGGCGACCAGACATGAAGTGTGTGATAATGTTGTCAGACAATTCTAAAACACGGATGTCCAATTATTTGTTAAATTCATCATAATGACATGACGATTAGGCTAGAGGCACAGAACTAGAATACTGTTGCCGACATTTCTATGATAAATTTGGTGGGTTTAACTGACATTTATAATAATTCATCGGGTTAAGCTGACGATAAATCAGTCTAAAGAATTATAATACTGCCACTGGGGCAGAGTAATATAATAAAGGACAGACAGGAGAAACTTGAATTCAAGATTAGACTCTAGACATATGATGTTAGAGACTAAAATCTGAGGTGACGGGCAGAGGGACGGCTTAGGGAAAGACTGCTTTCTAAAGCTAGAAAATTAATGAAGCCGTCGTATTTGTCTTCAGTCTATGGTGGAGCCTTGCACGACAGTCCAATCTCAGCGCAGAATACGGAGTCGAGCACAGAGAAGGCAAATCCGAACCATTCAAGACCTACCGGGGCAACGTCAGGAGACCGGAGAACTAACCACACTTCACTATCAGCCGGGGGCTGAAAAGCTAAGTCCACGACAAAGGAAACTCACCTAATCAATGCCACAAAGTTTAGTCATCCATGATGAAAAACACGTGAATTGTGAGACACATAATACATACAGCAGACACTAATTCCATCGACAATACTATCATTCACCATCTATTCACTTTATTGCAATAAACCAATTGGGTGTATATACTGTACCCCACGCTTTGTTCCTTCCATTAGATGTTGAATATTGTCTATGTTTATCTTCCTTTATAAGGGAGGGGGGGCTCGTAAAATATAATATAATTTAAAGAATAATAATAATAGATAACTGAGAAGGGGACGACGGTAGCGAGAGACCAAATATCTCCTTACAATCTTTTCCAGACCTGTCGAGTTAGGAGAATTTACCCTCTTCGTCACCCTTTGGAAGTGGGAAAACCCAGCAGGGATTCCTTGAGCCAAATCTTCCACATCAGATCTATTATTTCCTCTAAATAATTCTCTTATCCTTTAAACGCTACGTGACACTGGTGTCTCGGTCCGGGATTTGAACTTATGTATTTTATCATACCTCTGGGATAGTATCATCCATTCAGTCATTACAGTATACCATTTTAACACATGTATTTTCACACAGTGAGCTCTAGAAAGACAGAAAACATTTTTTCTAGAAATTCAGGCATTGATTGGTGAATCCCTTTATATATGTTGTGTTTAATTAAGTTAGTTCTTGATTTTGTATTTCATTGAATTACAGACCTTAAGTCTCCATAACTGTAGTAATTTCATTCTACAGCAGTCGGATAAATAATTAGTATTTACTTGTTGCTAGAAATACTATTGGAAGGTAGCACTAGCTTACTCAGTGTGGACTTTAACTGCAAAAGATGGCTGAAATAGTTAAGCTTAAGGCAGCACTAGGGGAGGCCGGTCGAGATCTAGGTTATAGTGGGGTGGACCTTGCAAATTATGTCAGTGTCGAGACTGATAAGTATTACGCTCGAGAAACAGCGAAAGCTGAAAGAGAAGAGCGAATAAAGTTAGCAGAAATAGATGAGAGGATAAAAGCTGTAGACGCTAGAGAAAGAAGCGAGAGAGATGAACGCGAGCATGCATTGAAGATGAAGCAGTTAGAGATGCAGGGACAAGCTCAAAGAGTTGAACCAGTAGCCGGTGCGACAGCATCTACCTCCTCAGGCAACCTATCGCCACGGTCAGATGATATGCCTTCCTTGCACGCAGGGGGCACCGGACCTTTGCCATCCTCACTCATGTCAACTTTGGGACCTTTGACGTTTCCATTTGAAGCTTTCTCGGAACAAGCCGACTCGATCGATAGGTATCTCGACAAATTTGAGAAGTTTGCCACCACGTTTGGTTTGGAGAAGAGCAAATGGAACCTGAAACTGTCGCAAGGGCTTAGAGGAACTGCTTATGACGTGTATAGCAAGCTTCCTCCAGGTTTACAGGATGACTACGACTCTTTGAAAAAGGCACTATTGGTTCGTTATGAGCTACATGCTGACGCCTATAGGAAGAGGTTCCGTAACTCTAGGAGGGAAGTCGGAGAGAACTTTGCTCAGTTTGCTGCGAGACTGGATTCCTACGTGGAGAAGTGGGGTGCCCTAGGGAATTTTACTCATGATTGGGAAGGCCTGAAGGAAATGGTCATGATCGAACAACTGAAGGACACCATGACTTCCGACATGAGAAGATTCCTGACAGAGAATGGGGCCAGCACTTTAGAATCCATAGTCCAGTTAGCGGAACGATATCAGGCAGCACTATCAGAGAATCCACCACCCAGACGGAAACAACCAGATTACGTACCTAGACAGACAGCTCAGTCACACATGGACCCCCAAGTGAAACCACCGTATACTAACTGCAAAAAGCATGACAAGCCAGACTACAAGACTACTCAGAGATCTAATTTCCAGCAGCAGAGGCAAGGGGAAAAATGGTGTAAGCACTGTAGAACCATCACCCACAATACGCAGGAGTGCAACCGGAAAAAACCCACCTCATCATGCTGCCTGCTTACGTAAAAGTGCCGCAAGGGGAAATGGACCGGAAGAACCTCTGGACAAACCCCGACATCCCCCGGTCGTTGAGACAGTCCTCGTAAATGACCAAGAGGTGACCTGCCTTTATGATACAGGCCTTGCATTCGACGCAGTTGTCTGTGCATCCCTAGTCAAGCCTGACCAGATGACAGAAGACACTATAGAAATACAAGGACCTACTAAAAGTGCAGCACCTATGCGTTTGGCCATAGCCAAGATTAAGGTCAAATCAAAATATGTGACTGGGGAAATCCGTGCAGCGATCTTGGACGACCCTATTTATCCCTTGATCTTAGGGTGTAGGTATGTGTTCTTGGGAGAACCCATTCACCCTCTGGTTGTGGCGGCTGTCACCACTAGAGGACAGGCCAAACGGAATACGGAGTTGGAATCCCCACCCAACATCCTTCCTGAGGAATTAAAAAAGGCACAAACGGAGGATCAATCTCTAGCACCCTGCTACAAAAAACTACCGAGAGCGCACACTCCTCTCCAAAAGGGAGACTTCTACAAGAAAAATGGGCTGTTGCATCGGAAAGCAGGAAATGGAGGACAGGAACATGGGCAACTTGTGGTTCCATCAGCATACCGAGCCCAGGTCCTAGAAATGGGCCATGCCCTTCCGTTTAGTGGCCACATGGGCATAAGTGCCACGATTCAGCGTATTTCATGTCATTATTATTGGCCAGGTATCAACGCCGATATCCAGAGATATGTGAAATCATGCCCGCAGTGCCAGAGGACAGCGCCGAAACACTGGACGGCCCCAGCCACTCTGGGAGAAATGCCAATCTTGGGCACACCCTTCGAACGAGTAGCGGTGGATATTGTGGGTCCACTTACTCGTAGCAAAAAGAGAAACAAAGCATGTTGCTGAGGCTCTGCTCACCATATTTACTCGGCTAGGGTTTCCGTCACAGATCCTGACAGATAATGGTTCCCAATTCCGAGGAAAACTCACCGAGGAAGTGTTTAGGATATTTCAGGCCCGACATATCCACACCTCTCCCTACCACCCCCAGGCAAATGGCCAGGTGGAGCGGTTTAACGGGACCCTTATTTCCATCCTTCGGAAACTTGCGCAGGAAAAACCAGAGAGCTGGGATCAATACTTACCCGCAGCACTATTTGCTTACCGCGAAGTACCCCACAATTCTACTGGGATGCCTCCTGCCACATTGCTGTTTGGTAGACCTATAAAAGGACCTTTAGAGGCACTGTTACGTACTTGGACAGATGATAAAGCTGATGAGACGGTCACCTCTGCATCCCAATACGTGAAGGAGTTGACCCAACGCCTTAAAACAGGATGGGAACTGGCAAAGGAAAATGTACGCCGTGCCAGTCGTAAACATGCGCGTTACTACAACCGCACTGCGAAGGATAGGGAGCTAGAAGTAGGAGAACAGGTATTATTACTCCTGCCCAGTAGCAATAATAAATTGCAAATCGGGTGGAGAGGTCCATATAAAATTGTTGAGAAATGTCGCGCACCAATTACAAGATTGCCATAAAGGGGAAGCAGAAAAATTACCACATAAACCTGCTGAAGCGATATTATGAAAGACCAGGTGCAGCACCAGCACATTTCCTGACACTGGCTATTGCGACGGAAACTGAGGCAGAACCCCTGACCTCCTGTGAATACCCTCTTCGTCAGTGCGAAACTCATCAAGATGTTCAGATTAGTTCAACTTTAACGGAGGATCAGCAGGCACGGGTTCAACAGTTGTTGAGAAAACACACTAGTACACTCACGGATAAACCTGGCATGACCAACCTGATAGAATTTGATATGAAGCTAACAGACCCGCCCCGGTACGAGTTAAGAACTATCCTGTTCCTTATGCTAAAGCAAAGGCACTGAGTGAGGAAATCGAGTACCTGCTTAAGGAAAATATTATCTCAAAATCAGAGTCGCCTTATAGTGCGAGTGTAGTGTTGCTTAGAAAATCCACAGGAGAACATCGCCTCTGCATAGACTACCGAAGGCTCAACGCTGTAACGGAATTTCAAGCGGAGCCCTTACCGGATCAGAATCAGCTTTTCACCAAGCTGAGTAGAGCACGATACTTTTCGAAGATAGACCTTAGCAAAGGGTACTACCAGATCCTGGTAAAAGAGGAAATTCGACATATGTTAGCATTTAGTACTTCTGAAGGCCATTACGAGTTTAATGTATTGCCATTTGGGCTAAGCAACGCCCCAAGCGTCTTTACTCGTATGATGAGGAAGCTACTGGAACCCCTGAACCACCCATGGACGACATACTTATTGCCACGAACACCTTTGAGGAGCACCTGGACGCAGTTTCCCTACTCTTCGAAAGACTTAGAGAAACAGGACTCACCGCTCGCCCTACAAAATGTCAAATTGCCTGCGAGCAACTAGAATTCCTGGGACACACTACCTCGCATGGATGCATGTTCCCACATGCGCGTAATATTGAGAAGTTACAGCGGGCCCCACGACCCCAGACTAAAAAGGATGTAAGGTCATTTGTGTCTCTATGTGGCTTCTACCAGAGATATATTAAAGATTTTAATACCCTGAGTGCGCCATTGACCGCATTAACCAAGAATGGGAACCCGGACAAAGTAACCTGGACAGCGGAGTGCGAAAATGCCTACACGCTGCTGAAGGAGAAACTCACAGCTAGGCCAATTCTGCGACTGCCTGACTTAACTCTGAACTTTACGCTGCGAACAGATGCTAGCAATATAGGGATAGGAGCCACTCTCCTGCAGCCTAGTGATAGACCTTCTGCAACTCTATTCCCCATCGCATATGCTAGTAGGAAATTGAACCCTGCTGAACAGAACTACTCTACCATCGAACGAGAATGTCTGTCGCTAATATGGGCTGTGCAGAAGTTTCAACCATATTTATACGGGAAAAAGTTCACGGTGCAGTGTGATCACCAACCGTTGATTTTTCTTGCAGCGTCGAAGAACCTTAATGCCCGGCTTATGAGATGGTCACTACTGTTGCAGCCATATTCATTTCACATAGAATACATACCTGGGAAGAACAACGTAGGGGCATTTTTTGAGCAGACATCCGGACGCAAAGGAGTCATGAGAAACTGGAAAAGAAGAGAAGACAGGACAAGAGGAGTTGGACGGAACGTCAAACTTGAGGAGGGGCTTGTGTGACAACTTGCCCAATCTTCTCTTCATTTTTTTTATTATTTACGTGACATCGTTTTTTGTCTCATCCTCTATGCATGATCGCAAGTCCCGGGAATTGTCACTGGCGGAAATTCTCCTAGCATTCAGTATTTCCTCCTCGCTATTTTTAGATACGACGTCATTGTTGACCAATGACCTCGGTAGCTAGGAACCTGTTTTAATTTAAGACTGCTTTAAGCTGATAAAACCAGTTTATGCCACTTTAGGACACCATCACGTGACTTTTAACCTTATTGATTGGAGCGTCTAAAACGAGGCTAATGTCACATGATGCACGCTATGGATCACGTGTCCAAGCGGAAATGTCCCGCTAAAAGTGCGCCAAACACGGGCAATCTTCACTTGCCCGGAACCCTTGAGACAGCTAGGTCTAACCCAATTATCGGCGAATTCTCGCATTAAAAGCACTGAAGCCACGTGTCTAATTGCGGGTTAGCGTCCATCTTTGAGTAGGTAAGTGAAATCTCGCTAGAATATAATGTGATGAAATGTGTAGTACATTGCAAAATCGACGCAAGATTGGTATGTTTACTTTATTCATATTTTTGTTTTACGATCACATCCAGCCACATGTGATCGGGTATATTTTATGATCCCACGGGATATGTACATGTTCATAATAATGTATAACGGGAATATATATATATATAGCTATTAATTTCCATATTATTTGATTATTTTCGACCCGACGTTTAGACTAACGGAAATTAATATTAACGATAATGTTGACCGACCGTGACATATATTCATTATAAATTATATGACGAGGCGACCAGACATGAAGTGTGTGATAATGTTGTCAGACAATTCTAAAACACGGATGTCCAATTATTTGTTAAATTCATCATAATGACATGACGATTAGGCTAGAGGCACAGAACTAGAATACTGTTGCCGACATTTCTATGATAAATTTGGTGGGTTTAACTGACATTTATAATAATTCATCGGGTTAAGCTGACGATAAATCAGTCTAAAGAATTATAATACTGCCACGGGGGCAGAGAAATATAATAAAGGACAGACAGGAGAAACTTGAATTCAAGATTAGACTCTAGACATATGATGTTAGAGACTAAAATCTGAGGTGACGGGCAGAGGGACGGCTTAGGGAAAGACTGCTTTCTAAAGCTAGAAAATTAATGAAGCCGTCGTATTTGTCTTCAGTCTATGGTGGAGCCTTGCACGACAGTCCAATCTCAGCGCAGAATACGGAGTCGAGCACAGAGAAGGCAAATCCGAACCATTCAAGACCAATACCGGGGCAACGTCAGGAGACCGGAGAACTAACCACACTTCACTATCAGCCGGGGGCTGAAAAGCTAAGTCCACGACAAAGGAAACTCACCTAATCAATGCCACAAAGTTTAGTCATCCATGATGAAAAACACGTGAATTGTGAGACACATAATACATACAGCAGACACTAATTCCATCGACAATACTATCATTCACCATCTATTCACTTTATTGCAATAAACCAATTGGGTGTATATACTGTACCCCACGCTTTGTTCCTTCCATTAGATGTTGAATATTGTCTATGTTTATCTTCCTTTATCAGGGAGGGGGGGCTCGTAAAATATAATATAATTTAAAGAATAATAATAATAGATAACTGAGAAGGGGACGACGGTAGCGAGAGACCAAATATCTCCTTACAATCTTTTCCAGACCTGTCGAGTTAGGAGAATTTACCCTCTTCGTCACCCTTTGGAAGTGGGAAAACCCAGCAGGGATTCCTTGAGCCAAATCTTCCACATCAGATCTATTATTTCCTCTAAATAATTCTCTTATCCTTTAAACGCTACGTGACAGGTCTCATTTCTGATTTTGTATTTTGTTTCTCCAGCATTCAATTTTTCTATTGGCTTTTATTACTCTTGGTTTTACTTCCTGTCCTTGTTACAGTATCTGATGTGATGTAGATTTACTGCTGAATTAAACTTTTACCGTCAGGCCATACTTCTGTTTTGTGACAGTTGATCATTTTTTTGCTGTGTTACTGAAGCTAGTTTCTTTGTGTTGATATTTCTTTCTTGTTTAGTATTTTTTAATTCTCAATTTTTAATTTTCCTTGTGTTTGCCATTACCTTTGTCGTTTTCTTATCAGATAAGACCAGATACTATCTTTACAAAATTCTCCGAATCTTTTGGCCGAATACCATCACCAACCAAGATCTGCTTACTCGGAGCAAGCAAGAGGACATGCACACCATCATAGCTGGCAGACGCTGGAGCTGGGTTGGCCATGTCCTCAGAAGAGACCCCGATGCCATCACAAGAACAGCTATGCTATGGACCCCTGAAGGAAAACGAAAGAGAGGCCGACCAAAAACAACTTGGCGGAGGACTCTGTGGAGGCTGAGATGCAAAGAATGAACCAGAGTTGGGGCACTGTACGGAGGATGGCCGCCGACTGAGCAAAGTGGAATCAATTTGTTGTTGCCCTACAAGACGCCACTAGGCGTAATGGCCACTGACTGCTTTGACGGTCAGCGGCTAAGGATCAAAGAAGAAGACTATCTTTACACAGAAGGTTTTTCTTGCAGTCTTCTACATTTTTCGTCTTAGTATTTTTTATCTGTTAATTAATTAATCATTTTTTCTACCAGTTTGCCATGTCCTGTGTCACATTCTCATCATTGTTTCCTATCTCTCACTATATATCACTCAATTTTTTTATTTCTTTAAGTCAGTTCCTATATCTCAGTGTAATATCTATCCTTATCTGTATTTCTATCATCACATTTCTCTACATCTCTGTTCGTCTATGTCTCTTATTTCTTTTAAATCTATATTTATTTGCCTATTAAATATTTCTCAATACTCTCTACATCTCTCTCTTTCTATTTCCCCATATCTATACTTTCCTATTCTTTCAGCATCCTACATTATTGTTTTACTGATGTAATTTAAGCAATTTAAATTAGTTAACCCTTTCATTTCCATATTCTTTATGAGAGTCCCAACCATCATGAAGATCTTGTAGTTATCATGTGAACAGTGTTGTACTTTTGCCGCAGTAAGGCAGTCCACAAACCAAATTTGTAATCACATCTCTGTTTATATTGAGTTTCAGTGCTATTCCCTTTGTGGTCTTATCAAATTTCATGGACCCCCTACAAACATGAAAAAGTATGAACAGCTTCAAAACTAAGCTATTTCAAATCAACAGCTGATGGGATTTATCGTCGCAGGGTCAGCCAAATGACCCTACCACCAGAGGCAATTAATTTCACGGTATTCACAGCCAGCAGGTGAAAAGCTAAAGTAGTGCTTTTTATGAGCAGGCAAACATCATCATCATCTTTACCCCTTAGCCCCCAAAGGAGCAGAAGCATTCAATAAATATGTGAAAGGTCGTCCTGTCTTCTGCTCAATATCTTTCCTTTTGCTTATTTCTCCCTTTTATTTCTGTCTCCAGTTCTCTTCTCCGCAAATTTTTTGGTCTCCCTCTACCTCTCTTATCCTGAGGATTCCAGAATAAGAACTGCCTTGTAATCCATCGCCATTGTCTTCTTCTCATCTCCTGTGCCACTGGCACTTGTCTGGTTCTTGTCATCAGTTCCACACTGGCGATCTTGTCATTTCATTTCAATCCTTCTATTCTACACAAGAAAACAGAAGGTAAACAGGAGTGCTGTATCTTCTCTCTTCGTCATCAAGTCGCTTTTCCACCAATTTTTACTACTGTTATAATGAATTCGAAAATTCCTTTTCTCATAACATTCCAAAAATACTTGGACTACTTCCTTCTGATGCGTGTGATAATCTTCAACCACTTGCCTCGATGAGGACATCATTATTAGCCACATTAGCTGTCCATGATATTTTCAACAGCCTTCTGTAAAGCCATTTTCTATTTCATTCATGAGTTTCCTGTTCTCTTTATTTATTGTCATCAGTTTGCTTCTATAGGACAGGATGGGCTCTATCTATCAATGAAAAACCATTCCTTATTTCCACTGATAAAGTATTTTCTAGAATGCTGTATTTTGATTGGACTATTTCCGATTTAATTTCTGAGGTTCATTTTCTATCTAATGTCTTTAGTAGAGGTAGAGGATCCCGTTACACACCCATTGAGGCATATTGGGAATACAGTGTTAGGCCCATATTTTCTTGACCATTGGCACAAGAGGAGTGATGTGGTCATCATCATGCCAGCCACCTCAACCTTCCCGGAGTTGTTCTGGTACCCAATTCATGAGGCTGGGTCAACCCCGGAGCCATTTATGGTCTAAAAAATCCCACCTCAACTGGGGATCAAACCATGGACCACTGAGCTAGGAAGCCAGTGCACTAACCACTGTGCTACCATGGCTCCCGATGTCTTTAGTGTGTCCAAGTATTTACATCTATGAACTTTTTTCAACTTTTTTCAATGTGGTTTCATTTACTCTGATGCTGCATTCTGGAGTATACTTTTTCTTTGCAATGACCATTACGTCTGCCCTCTTTCTATTTTGGTTGAGGTCTGTATTTTTACTCTGTCACTTTCACATCAATCATGTTCTGCAGCTTTAAAAATTTTTTTTTTTAAAACTTTTGTCTAATAACACTGTCTCCGCTTGCTCTGCATAGTTTCCAAGGGTCTCTGAAAAGACAACAAGAGAATAGGACTACTGCACCCACAGGCATGTTATCACACAAGGTGACTAATAAGAGGCTGTGCTTGGGGTTCCCAATCCCAACATGTAAAACAAATGGTCACAGAAACTACTGATGCTTGAGCATGTGAAAGCTTCGGGCAGGCTTCCTGCAAGGGAACCAGCTGCAGTGGTGGCTCCATAAAGGGCGCAAAAGGGAGAAGAAGATTGGTTCCTCAGCACAAAGTATATTCTTTATATTAAGACTTCACTGGTGCTGCCACCTCACTGCACTACTGGATGGACATGAGGTATAGCATACATATAGGCACGAGGTGGCAAAGAAGGAAACCTGTAAAAAATGCGTGCTGAAATTGGATGAGTCGGGCTGAAAGGTGCAGATATCGCATCCTAGCTGTAAACTATGACACAACATACTTACCGCTCAAAACTAACGGCCAGTATGTAAGAGAGATATAGCTGACAGCGAAAACAAACATATTAAGACTGGCACTCCTGGCATATCCTCTATGTATACCACACAAAATATAACATGTTTACTACCTCTCCCCCACAAACATCTAGCTGTTGTACATTATAACAGTTTATGAATCTTATGTTTATGAAGTGACAGCTACCTCTTCAAAGTCATCCAGCTGTTCCAGCCTATTCTTCACCTTGTCACTTACGGTACCAGTCTGAGCTTGAGTCTGAGTTTTTATTACAACTGAAACAGAGAGTTTAAATAAAAATAGAACAAATTATAACACATGATCCTTCATGATCCTCCATGATCCTTCAGCATAAAGTCTGTTTTCAGGGCACAGGGAAGACCAAGAGGCAAATGGGTAGAAAACAGCGCAGAAATCCTTCAACAACAACAACAACAGGCTGATGGCAGCCGATGTGATACACTTGACATTAGAACACAAATTTCATGCATACCCTGTCAACTTGTACAGGAAAGGGATAATCTGTACAGGAATTTTTAATTTTTGTGCATGTAAGTTGTTAATTTTAGCTAAAAATGTGTACATTTGTTGTCATTTTTTAGTACTTTTTAAACTGTTCACCCTCTGCATTACAAAAATTGTTGCATTAGGTTTATTTTATACTTTTTTTAAGGTTTTATTGGTGTTGTGAACAGGCTTTTTTTTTAACTTTGTACCGATTTTCATTGGTGTGCCATACAGGTTTTTATCTCAGGAGGTTGACAGGTATGTCCATGGCAACAGTGGATAGAAAAAGAAAAAAGTAAAGTATGATCATTCAGAAATAATGAATCATGGGACAGAATTTTGGAGGTATTGAGATACTCTTCATCATCACTAACCTTCAGCACCCTGTGGAGCATAGGTGCTCAATAGATACCTTCCAAGCCCTCCTGTCCTATCCCATCCACTCAAGTCGTTCCATCTTTTCTTTATCCCTCTCTGTATCCAGTTCTCATCTCTGTGTGTTTTTCAGTCTCTCCCTACCTCTTTTACCCTGGGGATTCCTGAACAAGGACTGCCTTGTAACGCTATCAACAGGTTTCCTTTAATGTGTGTCCTATCCATTGTCAGCAACTTCTTATCATGATATTTTACGCTATGATTTCAGACATCTGTTCAATTTCAAAGGCATTTAAATGCTGGCACATCATAAAGATCATTAAGGGGAGGAGCGGGCATTAAATTTACGTCAAAATACAAAAATGATGGATTTTGGGATTAGTTCATTTTCTGATACTTTAGCATCTCCTGAATCTAAATATAACAGAATTAAATGTCAAAATGCATTCTAACAATATGTATTTTGACTTTGAAAAAGGTATGGTATGGAGAGATTTTCTCAAACTCGAGAAAATATGTCTAATTAGACCTAGTTTCTTCCATAGCAACCAAGCTTACACCCCTACGTATTATACATCATTGGTTTCGCCTAGATAGGGGAATCCTGTGATGTAGTTCATTTATTTCGGTAACAAAATTATACCAGCCAAGGTCGAGAATTTATAGGTCGCATTTTTTAACCATTACTTCCATATATGGAAATCGTCGGGCATTCGCCGACATCGGCCTTTTCCGTACACTATTCTAAACTGTTCACTGGCTGCGTGAATCCACGTGACTTGTAACGGCAGTGTTGACATTATGGCGTCGAATACATAAATTCTGTATACACATTTAGTTAGTCTCATTTTTCAGAACCTTTTTCTGTGAAAATGCCTCGAAAAAAGAATAGCTTTCGTCATCTAAAACTGGAAACAGCCAGGGCGAAGCGATGGAACCAAGATAGCGCAGGTAAAAGTCGCTAATTTTGTTATGGTAATGGTACAAAATGAATCACTGTAGAAAGCCAGGCAGTCCACATGTGGTGAGGCCACGCACAAAAACATTTAGGCTACACAAATTTAGTTTTGATTTACTCTGTTAGGACTGAGTGGAGGGGGGAAGAAGGTACTATATTTGGATATTGGAAATCTGACTTAATGTTCTTGAATTACGAGGGACGGTCAAAAAGTAATGCCTCGTAATTTTAATTTCATTCAATAGGCAAGAAAACAGATAAAATTCACATTGAAATGTAGCCCCAAGTCTGAACTTCAAAAATTTATTTCTCAATGTAGTCTCCGTTATTTGTTACAGTTTTTATCCATCTTCTCACAAGGGCATGTATCCCCACACGGTAACAATTTGTGTCCTTTTTCCTAAACCACTGGCGTACGGCGCGTTTAAGGGTCTCGGTCAAAGTGATGTCCGCGAAGATCTTCTTTCAGTGGTCCAAACAGATGGAAGTCAGAAGGTGCAAGATCGGGACTGTAAGGGGGATGTGGTAATAATGTCCAGCCAAATTCTGCAATCGCATCAATGGTGCGTTTAGCGGTGTGTGGCGTGGCATTATCGTGCAACAGTAGTGCAGTTCTCTGATCTTTTAATGGGTAAAGTCACCGAAGACGACCTCTAAGCTTCTTCAAAGTTTCAATGTAACGGTCTGCATTCACCGTGTTTCCCTGTTCCAAGAAGTCGAGAAGAATCACACCCTTCTCATCCCAAAACACGGAGGCCATAACTTTCCCTACAGATGGTGAACTTTTGAACTTCTTTCTTGTCGGCGATGTTGTGTGATGCCATTCCATTGACTGCCTCTTGGATTCTTGTTCAAAAAAATGAACCCAAGTCTCATCATCTGTCACAATATTCGATAAAAACTCTTCTCTTTCAGTTTCATAATGGTGCATGAGGTTGATGGCTATGGTTTTCCTTGTTTCTTTATGTCTGTCTGTCAACATTCTGGGTACCCACCGTGCACAAACTTTTGAATAACCCAGGTCTTTAATGATGTTCTGGACACTGCCTTTACTAATGGACAACATGGAAGAAAGTTCATCCAGTGTTACCCGACGGTCACCACGAATGATGCCATCAACTCGATGAATGTTGTGTGGAGTCAGTGCGGTAGACAGACGGCCAGTCCGCTTTGCGTCAGCCATTGAGGATTGACCTACTTCAGCTTCGTCACAACGATGTACCCAACGTCGGACAGTGCTAACATCCACTGTTGAATCTCCATAAACATTCTTCAAACGTTCGTGGATGCGAATTGGGGTCTAGCCTTCAGCATTGAGGAATTCTATGACATAACGTTGTTTTAACCGAACGTCTTTGGAAGCCATTTTTAAACTGTTACACTGGTGCCACCTGTTACTGAAACAGGTTGGTAATGCTATACAGTGCAGAAGAGTGTTTGAGGAATCCTGCTAAATTTACAAATTGCACACCGATGCAGTATTTACATACATAAAAAATAGGAGGCATTACTTTTTGACCTTCCCTCGTAATACACAATATGTCCTAATTATAACACATAAAGGGTTCAACGTTATACTTTTAAAAAAAAGTCACATGTGAATAAGCTATTATGTTTTTAAAATTTATATATTTGCAAGCTATTAGTAAATGCGTTGGCGGTAAAGAGTGATCACATTTTTCTGTTTTGACAAAATAACATGATTCCACATTATACGATAAATTATCATGGTATTTATAAGCATGTGACATATGTTTCTTGAGCTGTGATTATTTCTTATGTACTTTTTTCAGAACTAAATGGTCCCCCTCATGAGCCTAGTCTGCCTGAGGTTATACTGTCAGCTTCAGCTGTAAATGAAGGAGCCAACACAAGCTCCTCTACAACTCTGGGAAACTTCAGCAAATGGAAAGAGGAGCATTTGAAGCAAGGATGTGATATAAATTTTGAAGGTATTTACTTCTGAATGTTATTTTTGGTTTCTCCTTCTCCTTGTCTAAAAATTTAAACTGATGTAATTTTTATTTCTCCATAAGTATCAGTTTTAGTAACATAATTTATTACTTACATATGTTTGCTTTGCTTCCATTGTACTACATTTGCTTCTACATTGTAAAGGAAAGTGTTCAATGTTTGCTTACATCATTATTTTAAGTGTTACTAATTCATACCTTTTCTTCTTTCTAGGAAGTTCAGGTGTGATGGAGGCTGAGGCAGCTAGTGTTTTATGGAGCCGGTCTGTGACACGACACAAATTTCGCTACACCACCATGTTAAGTGATGGTGATAGCAAAGCATTCAATAAGATCATGGAAATTAAACCATATGGCCCTAATGTTGAAATCATCAAAGAAGAGTGTATCAATCATGTAGGAAAAAGAATGCATACAGCTCTTCGTAATTTAGTTGCTGATTGCCGCAAGCAAAAAGTTACGCTTGGAGGACGTGGCTGTGGCCGTCTGACAGATGCAGCCATCCGAAAGCTTGGCATTTATTATTCCAAGGCTATCAGGCAAAATGCTACTGCAGCTGATATGAAGAATGCTATTATGGCTAGCCTACATCATTGCTATTCAACTGATGATTATCCCCAGCATCAGTTTTGTCCTACTGGCCAAGAATCTTGGTGTTTCTATAAAGCAGCCTTATCTAGGAATGAGTCTGCTTTTGGGCATCAAAAACGTATACATATGCCCCTGGACTTTAAGCTGTTGAACAGACATTTGACACCAGTGTATGACAGGCTGACATATCTGAAACTGTTGAGTCACTGTGAAAGAAAGGCTACCCAAAACTCCAATGAGAGCCTTCATTCAGTTATTTGGAGTAAAGTGCCAAAGCATATCTTCCATTCACGAAAGCGAGTGGAATTCTGCCTTCTAAGTGCAGTTGCTGAATTTAATGAAGGACCTGAGGCTGCTATATTTTTCAAGAAAGTCCTGGGGCTGAACAGTGGAAAAGAGGCTTGTCGACTGGCAGGAGGAAGAAAGCGTAAACGTCTCGTGCTCAGCTTTAAAACGGCAGAAAACTGCACTAAGAAAAGGAAGGAAATTAGGCACAAATCTCGACAAGAAGCTGCAGAGGAAGCTGGATATATGGCCGGTATGTTCTGAATGACACCCGTGTGTTGCCGGGGCCCGAAAGGGGAGCAAAGAATAGTAACACTGCACCCTACCACGCATGTCGTAAAAAGCGACTAAGGAGGGTTGGGCATGGGGCTGTTTACCCCATCCCGTAAAAACTTCGCACAGCGGGCTGATCACCTGCTTGCCAACCAATCTGATTACGGAAACAACGATAGATTGTTTGGTCTGTTTTTGTTCCACAAAGACGCCACTAGGCGTGGTGGAAACAGCGATAGATTGATCAATTTGTTGTTGCCCTGAGACGCCACTAGGCGTACTGGCCACATACTGCTTTGCCGGTTGGTGGCTAAGGATGGAAGAAGAAGAAGATGTTCTGAATGACAAGTAAGTTATTTTTTTTGCTGTAGTATTACATACTTATTTAATTGTAGTCTACTTATGGAGAAAAATGCAATTTTCTCAAAATCTATTTTTCTCATCCTAATTTTCTTAAAACTTCCACACTTATGTATTAATTGACATGAGAATCGGCACATATGTTGCCCATAATCTTTTAAAACTTTTTGTGTGATGGATTTTTAGTATCTGATCAAACTTTTGATTTATTGCAAAAAGTAATGTAAAATTTAGCAAAATTTGTTACTATTTTTAGACACTATATTCAAAGTCCAACAACTTTTTTTGTTTTAAAGTTATCAAAAATCCATCACACAAAAAGTTTTAAAATATAATGATAAACGTTGTGTTCAAATTTGGTATTCATAGCTTAATAAATAAAAAAGGCTTAGCAAAATTGAAATAGAACAATAGAATCCAATATGGCCGCCGTTTCTATGGCAACCAGTGGTGCAGTGCCATCAAACTCTTCATTTTGCGTATCTAGCAATTAATAACGAAAATAGCATTTCAGTGTAGCTCCTCCCCTTAAAATATACTATATAGTTTAAAAAAATATAGAATTTTAATAATCTGGTGAACAATTCAAAAAAAGAAAGTTGGCATATCAAACTGTGTGAATTCCAATTTGCTGCACTTCTTGTAACTTTAAAAATATACTGCCTATCATAATAAAAGAAAAAAAAAATTTGGGTCTCCATCACAAATAAAAATCAGAAGCAACGATGAAGATGCTAAGTCCAAAAAGTCCAAGTGAGAACTTTCATCATATCAGCAAATATATAGTTAGAAATATGAAGAATGGGAAATATGAAGAGATTAAAAAGTAGAGGTCATCCCACACCAGATACTGCTATAGGGAAGTGAAGCACAGAAGTTCCCAAAATTCACTGAATGGTGAAACATGTCTCTAAGTCTGCATAAATTCACTAAACAGTATTTTGGTAATATTTTTTGGCAATGATGTCGTCAAATTTCATGACACCAGTGTGTTGTGACACATGTCTTGAGAATCTCGGCTGCGTTAAATATACTACTAATCAATCACTCAATTGTGAAAACAATTACAATAACAAACAAATGCATCGTCTTTATTGTTCAGGTCTTCTTCTTTAGTCTTTTAGCACTCTGAAGAGTACAGGCCTTCAACCAACATTATCTAAGTCATCCTGCCTTGTGCAACTTGCTTCAGTTATTTCTGTGTTTTCTTTTTTCTGCCTCTGATTCTTGTTTCCATGTCCCAAGGGATTTGCTACCCACAGGGTTCATAACAACCTGCCTTGTAATGCTATCAGATAGGTTCTCAGCATTTATCCTATCTCCCTCCAGCAACTTTTCATCAGTTCCATTTTACTGAACTTATCATACTACAGCTAGGTCGCGATTGCGAGTTCGAATAGCGCGAATTCGATTTAATGCTAATTAGTAATTGATACCCAGATTGCATTTAATGCAAGCTAAGATTTGATTAATGCGAGTTTTTTTCCCCAGATTTTTCCAAACTCTTGAAATCGTGCATAAAAATGACAAGCGGGTCAAGTTTATAAATTAGCATTTTACATGCTGCTACGTCAGTCTGCACTTGTCTATCATCGCATGTTGATGTGCTGCTGCCTGCCATACCGTTGTGTTATTTTGTTTTAAAAGTACCGTTAACAAAATGGACAAGAGGAAGAATACTTCAGATGGAAACAATGCAGAAAAAGAAGCGGCTTGTTATTACATTCGAAAATAAATTTGATGTAACTGAAAGGCATGCACATGGTCAATAGTAACTCTAAAATAGGACGAGAAGTTGGAATGCCTGAATCTACGGTCGGAATATTATAAAACATGCAGAAGAAATACCAGCTTACATGTGAAGATTTAAAGAAAGAGAAGACAGTTCAGTCTTACTTACTTACTTACTTAGCCGTTCCTCTTCTACCGTGAGATGTAGAGGTTTGTAAGAGAGCACGCCATACTATTCTATCGGCTGTCTTCCTCCTGGCTTGGTTCCATTCTAGTCCTCAATAGATTCTATCTAGTCCATTCTAGATACAGTATTATTAGACAAAAGTTAAAAAAAAAATTTTAAACAAGCTGCAGAACATGATTGATGTGATAGTGACAGAGTAAAAATACCCAAATAGAAAGAGGGCGGAAAAGAGGCCAATCACCTGTTTGTCTTAAAAACCAGATTACGTGAAACATAACCAGACGATACGTCAAGGCCTAAAAACCTAACCCCTGCAGACCTAAGTAGAACAGTCCCAACTGAGATGGTTTGGTCATGTCTGCAGAATGGGAGAAGATCGGCTACCACGGCAAGAAGCATGGGAAACTAAGAGCCAGGGATCCAGACCTCCAGGACGATCCAAAGTCCGCTGGGAGGACAACATTAGACAATCTTTGAAGGACCGAGGACAGTTCAGTCTATGCTGCTAAAATATTTTAAAAGACATTAATGTTTTCGTCATATCGTCAGCTACGATATTGAGTAATTTTTTAAACTCTGTTTTCTATAACTAATCTATTACTTTGTTTGTAATATACTTGAATCAGAAATACATTTTTCTTATTCTTTGCTGTTGTATTACTTGAATAAATATTTTAAAAATAACTTTTGTTTAAAAATGTTCATTGCATATTTCCATTGGGGTGGAACCAATGACCATATTTTACATATAATTATCAAACCCTCTGTGGATGGAAAGGAGGTGAGATGGCACTGGCTTCTGACCGGTTAGGAAGGAAAGTCTACAGACACCCCAGCTTCACAATGCCATGAAATTTGCTACATGGTATTGGGCCGAACGGCTAAAGCCCAAGCGCCTCTGGATCGAAAATAAACAAACGAACAAACATATAATTATAACTTTGATTAGTGCGAATTCAAATTATGCGACTACTTCACTGGATTCATTATTCGCACTAATCGCAACCTAGCTGTACATAGCCCTTCTATTTTGTGAAAGCACCAATTAGGGATATTACCTTGCAATTTAAATTAACAAAATGATGAGACCAAAAAGGAAAAAAAAAATTAACAAGGAATATAAATATTACCTCTTTCTTGATCAGAAGATGACAGGAAACTAGTGGTGATTGACAGCTTCTCTGATGTTGTGTATTTAGCCAGTATGCCAGGCCTTTTCAAGGACCATGGTTCAAAAGTGTCACCTAAGCCACCACCATCTGATTTCTGTAATGCCCAAGAAGACAAAAAAGAAAGTAATACTTGTTCTTGCAATAACCTCAGTAAAAGTAATTGTTAATTATTTTTCACAGCTTAAAATTATCATACCAATATTTAAAATGAGCAATATTAGTTCTTCTCCAACTGGCATTTATTCTACAGCTACTAACATTTATTCTGCTTCTACTGGCATTTATTCTACAGCTTTTAACATTTATTTTGCTTCTACTGGCATTTATTATACAGCTTTTAACATTTATTCTGCTTCTACTGGCATTTATTCTATAGCTACTAACATTTATTCTGCTTCTACTGGCATTTATTCTACAGCTTTTAACATTTATTCTGCTTCTACTGGCATTTATTCTACAGCTACTAACATTTATTCTGCTTCTACTTGCATTTATTCTACAGCTTTTAACATTTATTCTGCTTCTACTGGCATTTTTTCTACAGCTTTTAGCATTTATTCTGCTCCAACTGGCATTTATTCTACAGCTACTAACATTTATTCTGCTTCTTCTGGCATTTATTCTACATCTACTAACATTTATTCTGCTTCTACTGGCATTTATTCTACAGCTTTTAACATTTATTCTGCTTCTACTGGCATTTATTCTACAGCTACTAACATTTATTCTGCTCCAACTGGCATTTATTCTACAGCTACTAACATTTATTCTGCTTCTACTGACATTTATTCTACAGCTACTAACATTTATTCTGCTTCTACTGGCATTTATTCTACAGCTACTAACATTTATTCTGCTTCTTCTGGCATTTATTCTACATCTACTAACATTTATTCTGCTTCTACTGGCATTTATTCTACAGCTTTTAACATTTATTCTGCTTCTACTGACATTTATTCTACAGCTACTAACATTTATTCTGTTTCTACTGGCATTTATTCTACAGCTACTAACATTTATTCTGCTTCTACTGGCATTTATTCTACAGCTTTTAACATTTATTCTACTTCTACTTACAGCTACTAACATTTATTCTGCTTCTACTGGCATTTATTCTACAGCTTTTAACATTTATTCTGCTTCTACTGGCATTTATTCTACAGCTTTTAACATTTATTCTGCTTCTACTGGCATTTATTCTACAGCTACTAACATTTATTCTGCTTCTACTGGCATTTATTCTGCTTCTACTGGCATTTATTCTACAGCTACTAACATTTATTCTGCTTCTACTAGTATTAACTGTTCTTCTACTATGGTAGTATAATTATATAATTCTTCTTCTATTAATATTAATTTTTCTTCCACTAACATTAACTCTGCTTCAAATAACATTAATTCTACTTCAACTAATATTAATTATTCTTCTTCTGCTAATGTTAATTTTTCTTCCATTAATATAAATTCTTCTCCTTATCCCATCCTTAACTCTTTGATTCCATAATTATTTTCCACCCTGTGCCATAATTATTTTTTGAAGAATTCTAAACAGTGAAGTGTACTGACTTTTAGTGTAAATTTTATGTTAATATTTTTCTGTGAACATGTACTTATTATATACCAAACTGTAGGGAAATGGATAGAGAATTGTAATATATAATGTCTTTGGTAATATTAACACAAGTGTGTTCGTTATACTTAAAATATTTTGTATGTAAAATTGAAAAACACTAAAAAGTTAACTGTAGAATACGATCTTACCAAAGACAAATTACTGTTGTAGACAATAAAACTTTCTTTTTAGTCTTCAAACATCAAGTTAATCCATATACAAAGTAAAAAAAACATGCTTATGGCCACAATTAGTACATTTAGTGTTATTCACCCCAGTTTTTCTGTGGTCCTTTGAAAAAAAAAAAAAAATTATGCTATCGTGCATTACGTAATTTTCAAACAAATAAAGAAGAATAACGTCATATAAAATTTTTTTTACTCTTGTTTAATGTTTTAATTGTATCCCTAGCTTCATCTTCTACCAAGAACTAGTGATTAGATGTTACGGTAGGTCTAGTTTTGTTGCTTTTTGATCGGCCAGAATATGACTACGCCCACTCATCAACTAAATCTAGTGTGTCTAGCTTTTCTGCACAGATTCCGTATTTTGACAACAAACTGTGACTACCAAACAATCATCATCAACGTCAGCAATGTTTCAAAGTAGTGTGACACAATTATTTGCTTAGGAGACTTAGAAAATGTAAATATAAAGCGCGACATATTTCTCTAGCAATAACAACAAAAAAACGCAAACACGCGAATCTTCACAAAAAGTGTGATAATAACATCAAAACACGCACATGTGCTGATTAACTACAGTCAAATTAGTTGTTTAAATAGTAGCGGAAGTCATTCTACTACGAGTTTTAATATATGAACTGCATTAAGCAGACGATTTTTAGGGTTTATTCGTGATAAACTCAAAACCACGCTCTTAGGTGCTGCTCTGGCACGGCACATTGAATTTTGCAACGCTCAGAGCGTTGGTTTGGAGTCAAAGAGTTAAGGAGCAAAAGATCACAACTGCAGGTGCCCGGCCCCCCCCCCCCCGCCCCCCCCCCCCCACCCCCACCCCCCCCCCCACCCCCCCCCCCCGCCCCCCCCTTAGGACGCAAATTCTAAAGCACTTCACATGTACTTGTGGTGGTTGTTTCTGTAATAATTGGTTTCACAATGAAGAGGCTGCCAACCTCATTCATAACCTTGCTTCAGCATCTGTTATGGTATGTCTCACGTAGCACTTTCTTGTGTCTCCTAAGAGACCCCTCTGTTCACCACCAGGGGTGCTATTAGTCATTCATTCATTACCCTTCAATAAACTGTGCTGCACAGGCCTTTGACAAGTTCTAGCCAAGATCTCCTAAATTGTGCTATTATATTCAACGTTGTTCCACTACACTTATTATGAAAGGTCTAATATCTGTAAACTAACATGAAATCAGAGGCACACCTTCAATCCAACCTGCAAGTCTGGAAGGAAGAGATGGAGAAGAGAGGGATGGTCATAAGCAGCTCTAAAACAAAAACCATGGTGATACCATGAGAGGAAAGAAGGCATGAGATTATGCTGGGAGAACAGGTGCTGGAGCAGGTCAACCACTTTAAATACCTCAGAGCTGTCATAGATCAAAAGGGAGGCATCAAAGAAGAGTTGGCTATCAGAAAAGCAGCAGCTGGGAGACTTTTTCAGGCCATAAATCAAGGACTCCTCAGCAAATGAGAAGCTGACGAAGATGGCTGTACACCGCTCCACCTATGTCCCAGTCTTGACGTATGGATGCGAGTCATGAGCAATGACTACAACCCACAAATGCCAGATCCAAACCTCAGAAATGAGGTATCTGAGGAAGGTGATTGAAGAGACAAGGTCCGCAACCAGACAATACACCAAGGCCTAAAAACCCAACCCCTGCAGACCCAAGCCTAATTGTGGTCGGGGAAGTCATGAACTAAAAAAAAAAAGTTTAAAAAAGATACCGATGTAGATTTTTGGTCCACCTCTAGAAAACAAATGACATGGCATATTGGTGATGAAACTACAACAGTCTACAAATAAACACCATATAATACATACCTTAACATTTTCTGACCGACCAGGCTTGCCAGTGACCACAGAGCTAGATTCTGTTTTCAGCATCATAGAAAGGGGATCAGAACCTTCAAATGTCACACTGACTGCACTACTCAGTGGGTCTGTCATACTTAATGGATCTACAAAGTTTTGCTTAGCTGCAGGTTTAGATACTACAGGCGTGTTTGCACCTTTCTTGTCTGTATTTATTACCTCAGTTACCTGGAAATCATACAGTTTATCCAAATAAAAATCCAGAGTATATCGTGCTTCCTTAGTAAACATATTACAGCAGTACTACTTACATTCATTTTTATTTATATTAGTACTGAAGATCCAGTGAACATCCAGTGAAATACAATTAAAAAAGACAATTAAAATAAAATATTGGCTTTGCTGCAAAGTACAAAAATACTATGGCAAACTGGAAACACTGATTACAGGGAATTAACTAAAGAATACACAATAACAAAATACTTAATTAATACCGATAAAATTAAAACTATAATAATTACAAAGCAAAAGAAAAAGCCAAAAATAAACATTTTGCATACATGAAGAGATACACAACCGGAACAAGTGAAATGTTCCATATATCTTGGACACATAATAAGAAAGGATGGAAACTGAGCTAGAAAAAAAAAAGAAAGAAAGAGAGAGAACAGGAGTTGCCCAAAACATGTTCCAAAGTGTGAGGCTGATATTATTGTTATTGTCGTTCAGAATCAACATCATTGCACTCTGGGCAAACCCAAAGGTGCTCAGTCTCCCTCAGCAAACATCGAAGGGTATGAATGCTAATTGTTCCTGTTGCGCACTGGTTGTATATATGCTGGAAGCATCCTCTCATATGTTCATTCCTGCCAGTCTTACGCCTAATGCCAAACTCCAGCAATCTTAGCCTTGATGATTCATCGATAGCAGTGTCATTCTCTAATAGGCGATCATTAATTGTCCTCGGTATCTCTCCCTTGTCCATATCCAATGCACCTACTATAGGTGCTCATGAAGCTAGTCTATCAGCTCTTTCATTGCCATGTACCCCTGTATGACCAGGACAATAGATCAATACCAGTTCTTGAAGATTTGAGGCTTCTTTGGAGGTTTTCCATTTATGCCGTAGCCATCAATTTTAGATCTTCTGAAGCATGGACTGAGAGTCTGACACAATAACTGCCCTTGTTAATTAAGTCTCAGACAACCACCTTAAAGCTGCAGTAGCTGAATCTACCTCCATTCTCATGCTGGA
Source organism: Oreohelix idahoensis (assembly GCA_024509875.1). NCBI lineage: Eukaryota > Metazoa > Mollusca > Gastropoda > Stylommatophora > Oreohelicidae > Oreohelix > Oreohelix idahoensis. Next base: position 1,780,295 of record JAMPIV010010027.1, read on the forward strand.
GGTTGTTGTCATGTAAGCCCCACTATGTTCAGCGACGATCTTCCCTTAACTTTAGCCGAGAAGCTCCATACTAATTTCTCACCACGGACTACAGATCCATCAGTGTACATAATGGCATCATCATTCCCGACATTATCATTTATCAGCTGATCAATTTCCAGCTTTGCTTTCCCATTGCTCCGAGCTCTGCATTCTCTGCCAAGGCTGATGATGACCTGTTGGTAGGTCGGCAAATTCTCACCTGACTTACTCCACTCTTCCCCCTTGAATATATTTTCAACTGTGGTCACCTGTCGAATTGTTTACTCAGCCTGCACCATCCATGACATTCCCCTCTTTATTCTTGCTCCCTTGATGTCAGCTATGCTCCTGTGTAGGGGGTGCCTTTTGTCTGTGGTTCCTTACATATAGGCTTTTACCTGAGCCATCGCATATCTGGATTTAATTGACAGCAATCCAAGCATGTTCCACATCATCAAAATGGGGGTATATCATGTACAGCTCAAGACTAAAGCAACCTTTCATTTTGAGTGCTTTCCAGTCATTCACATTACGATACTGACAGTGTGAGTATTCCCAGGCCCGTTTACAGCGAAGCTGCGATATTTGTGCCTTTCGGCCGACACATCCGACTTCCGCATGGCATTTTTTGGGACCGGGTTAGCCTTCCCTCTTTGATCCCTACTCTCTCAGCCAGACTGCAGTGATGCAGCCTGTTTCCAGGACCACCACTTGGAGGTGGAGTAGGGTCTTGGTCAGCTCTGGTTCGCTGACCGTGATGCAAGCAGTCAAGCTATGGGTCGCTGACTGCATTCTCTATTGTTGTGTCTTTGGGTCCCATGTGATGACTTGATAGCTGCTAAGCAGTGTGGGGGTTTTTACCAGGTTTAGGAAGTGGCCATAAGTAGCTATGTAGCCAGTCTTCCGGAACCTCAGCATGCTGTATGCTAATGTTAAAATCCCTAACTACATTCATAATGCCTATGTCATCCAGTTTTTTTATGAGTTGGTACTGTACTAGGACCCTGGGCAGTGTTTCTACTGGTTTCCAAAGTATACACAATGACCTCTTCAGATACGAGGTCGAAATATATCTCGCCTCTTATGTCATTTTCCATAACACGGTCCTTAATTTTTAGATGGGCATCTCTGTTGCATTTATTTATCAACCATTCCTAGGACGCTCTTTCCTTTTCAACCCATGCTTTCTCAACTGTCTCATTCCACCAAGGTGGTTGGATGAAAGGTGCCCTAGCTGTTCATTGTCTGGTGTTTTGACGCAGTGTATGTATAGGGCTGTTATGATATTGAAAACAAAGAACAATAAAAGTGCATTAAGAATTACATTAAATTTAGATATCATGTGACACATATACCCTTCATTACTTTATTGTTCAGAAGCATGGAAACTTAACAAGTATTTTAAATTTTAAAAATATAGATATACAGAAAAATGTTGCACATTACATGGAAACAGAAGCAAAGAAATAAAGATCACTTAGAAAAACTAGAAATGAAAAGAGAAATAATGAAAGATGTCAAAATTAGATAAATAAAATATTTTGCACATTAACAATTTATTCAAAACAATAATGGAGGGAAAGGTTACAAGAATACAAGCAAGTGGTAGCAGCACTAAAAGTGGGAAGAAACAAATCAAGAGACAAGCAGAAAATAATCTACCAAAGTGTATCATCAAGGCAAGAGATAGAAATTATTGGAAATCATGCAGTCAATCTTTAATGTGGAGAGGGCACTTAATCTGATACATCGGCATTAGAAAACAGGTTTTCTGGTTTTTTACTGTAATGGCCTTGAGAGGATGAGTAGTGGCCAGAGATGCAACCATTTCAAGGTGACTGGTCTCCAGCACATAGTTGCGAGGTCTTGGATACCTAAGTAACATATTACAAATAAATAAATTGTTCATTCACTGAAAAAAGCACTTTCAAATATAAATAAAAGATATACAAACTACTGTTTCTTCTTCTTCCTCCTTTCATAATCATTGTTTGGACAAAGATTTGTGAGATCAATAACTTTCTTGAGCAAGTTGGTCCCTGGATGCTACATGATTGTAAATTTTAAATATTTCAGTAAGCTACCTCTTTATTTTACCACATTCCATTATGTCTGTTGCTGTTCATGAAAAGAATGATAATAGATGTTTTAGATTCTTTCTAATTATATGTCCAACACATTTTATTCTGTATTTTTCAACATATTCATCAAATGGTTGATTTTCAACATTCTCTACCATGGAATTCTTTATGCCATCTCTTAGTGTCTTGTTAGTAAACTGCCCAGGTATTTCTCTGCCATTTTCTTATGCTTGGATTTTGCTAAGTATTCATGTTTTTAAAAAAGAATGTTACGCTACTGCACATAAATCTATAACGCTGAATTTCTGAGCATATTTTTGTTTTTGACTTCTAGACTGTTGCTAGGTCACTTGTGTTATAACTTATAAACTGTTGCAACGTCACAAATGTCTAAATAAAAACAGAAATTGGCTTCTCAACATACAGATTGATCTTGGCAAAATATGTGCTAAGAATGCATCTATATAAGCCATGTTTGCTTACATAACGGCAGACCATTTTTGTTGCCAAAATTCAGAGTGGATTTTTGTTGCATGAACAAATTATCAGTCATTGTACTTCCTTGGTAGTGTCTGGCACAGTGATTTTCAACTTCATATTGTCAAATCATGGCAATGCACATGCGTATTCTGTAACCCGCAAAGAGATGCCTTCAAGTCAGTTTGTGGAATGCCTTGTCGTTTGGCAATGTTATTGGTCTCCAACTGAACTACTAAGGTTATAGCAAAATTAAAGTGTTTAGTGCCTATAACAAATTAATAACTTATATCTTCTAGTTCAAGACTTGCAGCTCTTCCCTTGAGTCACATATCTGTGTTGTTTCTGTTTTTTTTAAAGGTATTTTTAGTTTCTTTCCCCCAACTTTACAACAACAATGAAGAAAACACTTCTCATCTACTTGATGTGCCAACCCACAGCCTTTTTTCAGTGATGTTGCTTAATGAAAAACTTGTAATTCAAATGTGGTTGTATCATTAGGTTATGTTCAGTGCATGTAGTTTGTACACATTACAAGGCAAACATTAAAAAACCAGGCAAGGTTATGCAAACATGCTTCACTACATCATAAACGGTCACAAGTAAAATCCAACAAAAATGGTCACATGATCTGCAGCATCATGAGACTGATTACCTCCCACATATGCAATACACTCTCATAAAGAACAAACAGCCATTACACTAGCAATTTCTTTCTCAATTTTGTGACTGTAAATGTAACTGTGGCCATTACATGACAACAGCCATTACTCAGCAAATCCTTGTGGCTTAAAAAAGTACTTTGAAGATAAAAAATTATATAGCCACCAAAAAAAAATGAACACGGGGAAGAGAACTGGAGACAGAAATGAAAATTATGAGGAAATCAGAAGAAACTTGAGATGATGGCACAGAACAGGAGAACTTGGCCTGTGTTTTAAAGGCCTAATGTTCCTTGGGGAGCTAAAAGGCACTCATTTAATTATACAGCTAATACGCTGCATCTCTGAAACAAATATATGTTATTCTTGCCTTGTTGAATAGAAAGTTTCACTGGTGACATCTGTGATTTAAGAACTCAGCCCATTTAGCCGTGTGATGAAAACCAGCCAGAATATGACATAGCATTATCGGCAAGTTAACAACGTTCGTAACTATTATTACATAGCAAACGAACATGAAAGTTAATAAGAGTTTTGGTGAGGGCTCCGGCAATTATATAAAGTTTACATATGACACTAACTGTTACGTAACTACCGAGCTAAGAACAATAATGCGTTGCATTAGTGCTTAAGGTAAGGTGGCTTAGTGGGCGGAGTGTAGAGAAACGTCATTACAGAAACTGTCCTCCTTCCTCTAAAGAACACTTTTCCGACAGTAATTACTTTCTCGATTCTTAAATATCAGCAATGTTTATCTGACCTACTATTAATATACAGATTAAGTACTTATAACACACATTCTACCCTTAAGGAGACTAATGTTATGCCACCTACCACTCGTAAGAAGCCATTTTGTTGGTCACATGACTTTAAAAAATTGGTTGTGTGCATCAGTGTTGCCAGATCAAAAACATTATTTTCATGAATATGATGCTCATAAATTACTAAATCGACATTAACTCTTTGACTTCGCAATTATTGTCCACACTGTGCCGTAATTTAAGTTCGTGTTACTAAAAACAACAATCAGATAGTTGTTTTGACACGGGTGTCAAATATGACCAACGTTCTGACCGTTGTTCCGGAGTCAAAGAGTAAGGGTGGCTAAACATTTTTTTAAATCTCCAAGAAACACTTCTTTGTTAAAAATACAGCGTAGAAAAAAATAAATACAATAGTTTACTCGCATGTGCACTCACATTTTCTACACATCATCATTTTCTTTTGCGCCCTAAAGGCGCATGGAACCATCACTGTAGCTGGTCCACTTGCAAGAGGCCTGCACCAAACCTTCACATGCTGTTGCAGCGGTTTTTTTCTGTAGCGATTTGTTTTAATGACGCGGTTGCCAGCTCCAAACACAACCTTATATCGTCTCTTTGTATGACATACCTGAGAGTGCAGAAGTTCTGTTCTTACTTTGCCCCATCAGAGACCCCAGGAACTACACTGGGCATTATTTACAGATGCAAAATTATTATAGTACAGCAATAAAAACATAAATATTTTACTATCAAGTGTTGAATACCAAATTATACAATAACGTTATATTTCATCCAGCAATAATATTTTAATAATAGAGCGTTTCTGAGCCCTAATTGTACTTATCATAATATTATTGTTATTATATTTTCAGAACCGACATCGTCGCACTCCTGGCAAAATCACAGGTTTTCAAGCTATATTGGCATACGTCGAAAAGTACCATATTTGCCTGCCTAAAAGATGCACTTTTTTCCCCCCAAAAAATTTGTCACAGAAACGGGATACGTCTTATATACAAAAAGTTGAAATTTCATGTGAATTTTGATCGGTCAAAGTCAGCTAGTCTGTGTTTATATAAGAACTCTGCATAATTCTCGCCCGTTTGTCATACAGTCATTGTGAGTGAACTCATTTCCACAAGCCTTTTCCGTTGCGAATTGCATAGTTTCTTGTTTGCCTCGCTACCACTATGTGGAAGAGCATTCCTGTTAAGTAGTGTTCAGTGCAGGCCGTCTAGCTTGGCTACCGCAAAGCAGAGACCGTTCCAGTTACATATATTTCAGTGGTCGCAGCTCTTTTAAGAAAACTGTTTAAACAGTGCAAAATGTTTAAACTTAAAAATCTAAAACTTGTTTTAACGATGTAAAAATTTTAAAATAAAGATTTTAAAATGTGTAACATTATTAAAACGTTAAATGAAATCAAAATACTTGCCAATGAAAATTTAAGACAAGCCAGGAAAAAGCATGCTGCCTATTACAATAAGAAAGCGAAGGATCGAGAATTAGCTGTGGGAGAGAAGGTGCTCCTTCTACTGCCCGGCAGCCAGAATAAATTGCAAATTGGATGGCAAGGTCCATATACAGTTCTAGAGAAGGTGTCTAGAACAAATTATAAGATAGATAAGAAAGAGAAAGAGAAAATCTATCATGTGAATCTCCTGAAGAAATATCTGGACAAATAAAACCAGGAAGAGACACACCTATTAACCTTGTCTGTTGCAATGGAGATGAAAAAGGAACCACTCACTTCTCATGAATATCCTCTACATCCCTGTGAGACCGCTGCACAGGTAAAAATCAGCACACACTTAACGGAAAATCAGAGGGAGAGGGTTCAACAGGTTCTGAATAATCATACAGATGTGTTAACGGACCGTCCGGGGCATACAAATTTATTAGAGTATGATATGAAACTCATAGACCCAACACCAATCTGTATGAAAGCCTATTCGATTCTGTTCGCTAAGGAAAAAGCTTTAAGGGAGGAGATAGATTATCTGTTGAGAGAAGGGATTATCTCGCACAGTGAATCTTCCTACAGCTCCAGTGTGGTTCTGTTGAGAAAACCCTCTGGAGAACACAGGCTGTGTATAGATTACAGGAAACTGAATGCTGTCACAGAAGGTCAGATGGATCCATTACCTGATACAAATCAGCTGTTTGCCAGGCTGAATAGAGCTAAATATTTCTCTAAAGTGGATCTGAGTAAAGGCTACTATCAGATTCCAGTAAAGCCGGAAGTCAAACCTTATTTAGCCTTTAGCACCTCGGAAGGACATTATGAATTTAATATGTTGCCATTCGGGCTGAAAAATGCACCGAGTGTGTTTTCGAGGATGATGAGAAAGTTACTGGATCCCCTGAAGAATCCATGCATCACCAACTTCATGGATGATATTCTCATAGCAACAGAAACATTTGAGGAACACGTTAACTCTCTGAATATGTTGTTTGATCGACTGAGAGAGACCAATTTGACAGCTAGACCGACGAAATGCTGTGTTGGATGTAAAGAGCTAGAATTCTTGGGACACACAGTACATCAGGGAAACATGACCCCTGACCCCAAGAACCTGGAGAAGTTAAAAAAAGCACCAAGACCACAGACAAAAAAAAGATGTGCGATCCTTTGTCTCATTATGTGGTTTTTACCAAAAGTATATAAAAAACTTTAACTCCATATGTGCTCCATTGACTGATTTAACGCGCAAAGGAAATCCTGATAGAATTATTTGGACAGCGCAGTGTGAATTAGCATACCAAGAATTGAAAGAAAAGCTCACAAGCAGGCCTATTTTGAAATTACCTGACTTGAGTCAAGAATTCATAGTGAGAACGGATGCTAGTAATATCGGTTTGGGGGCAGCTCTATTACAATGGTCAAATTCACTTGATGGGGAATTAACCCCAGTAGCTTATGCTAGCCGTAAGTTGAACACAGCAGAACAAAAATATTCAACAAGTGAAAAAGAATGTCTGGCAGTCATATGGGCTATAAAAAAGTTCCAGATTTATCTTTATGGAAAATCATTTAAGATCCAGACAGACCATAAACCACTCGTGTGTCTGTCACAAGCAAGGCATGAAAATGCTAGATTATTACGCTGGTCTTTGCTCTTACAGCCATTCCAGTTTACCATAGAGTACATTCCCGGAAAAACTAATGTGGGAGCTGATTTTTTAAGCAGACATCCTTATGACGAACATCAGAGTAGTCACCAGGCATAGATAGTAAATTCATCTATGTGTATTTAGAAATAGGAACTGACATATGATCGTCTGTTCTAAAGGGGGGAGATGTGTAGTGATTTCTAAATACAATATCTAAATTAATATATAACAGTATAGGGCATAAAGGCAAAGATAAGAAAGTACAAAAGAATTTTCTGCTAGAACGGTTGGTGTCGCCTACTCCTTCAGATTATTATTTGCTAACGAATAGCCGAACAAAACGGTACCCAAATTTTCAAAGTCGTCCTTGACATAAACACCCACTTTTCCTAGTTCTAAGAAAATATTTGCCTAAAATGCATTGTGGAACGAGGAGGGGCAAGGATAGATGAAATGCTAATTCGTTTCGCATTGATTTTAAACTAAAAGCCAACTGTAGCACAGTGGCAAGCCTTGCCATAGGGGTTTCCCCAATACGATGAAAAAGTTAGAATTGTGGACACTACGGTCATGTAAACATGTTAAGCTCTTATTATGAATGACCTAAGCTCTCGTATTTCGCTTGATATTACATGGAAAAAGAGTGAACGAGAGGTAGTTTAAAAATAAACAACTAACATAGAAAAAAAGATAGACTTTTGAACCAAACCACATAGCCCCTTAAAAATCGTAGATTCGTGTACATGAAGACTTGCTGACCAAGAATATGTTATTAGTTATATAAATAGTCCCTTAGCTAATCAAATAATGATAAAACCATACATAGAGATCAGAGATACTGTCAGGTCAAGGCATATCTGCTTAGATTGGATCGCATATTTTTTGGAAAAAAAAGTAGGTGACAGATAGGCTAGGATGGTACAGTGAATCTGATTGGGTGGCATTTGAAGTGAGACGAAATATTATTGGCTGACCTTTGAATAAATATAAATAGCCTAGTAACGTAGAAAGGTTTGAATGATATTTTTTTGAAAGACTGTTTACCCTTGTAATATTAAGAGCGATTGGCCAACTGAATCGATATTGTCAGAATAAGCGTTAGGGGGGACGCCATTACTAGAAAAATTTTCACCAGCGATAGATGAGATCAGGCTGTGCTTTCAAATACAATTTCTGGGCAGCCTGGACAACAAAACAGATCGAAACTGTGTCAGTCATCGTCTCTGTGTATTTCATTGAACAAATTGTGAGGTCCTGGGTACTGATGTTAATGTGGTACCAAACGCTTGAAAACTGATTGATTCAGGACTCTGCCGGTTTACTGCGAGCCCATGCTAGTGGCCATTGCCTATCAAACAGGGAACAGATTGTCAAGCGAGCAGAGGAAAGGTTCAACCTATATTCTACTGCCAAGATAAGTTCTCGTTCGGCACCTGAGAGCTCAACTACAGAACTTTAAAAGAACTATATAATGACAGTGAATAAACTGGGACAAATATTTAATAGTTCCACAAGTGACAAATAGAAACAAACATTACTAAAAGGGTATGATTTCAAACAACAACCTAGGGTTACTACCAGTATTACCTTAAAGTAGGAGAACACTACAGACTGTAGCGAGATTTGGTAAACACTTGCTTGGTTGTAGCGCGACACGCCCACGCGACACCCACACACACAGCGCAAGGTCAGCGCTGCGGTCTTTCTTTGAAGTTGGTAGACAGCGGAAATGTGACTTACGGTTAAAAGCCATACAGTATTACTGAAGAATGAGGAAATAGCTATATAGGAATGTATGGCCGACTTTAAAAGTTTGCATTTACTGGACATTAAATTATTCACTACAGGAGAACGCATGGTTGGAATAATATTAAATAAATATAACTCAACAAAGGAGATAGGCTAGGAATTATATCCAAAAGGATATTATTCAAATATAAATAGTTTTAAAGATAATTAATATTTTTCACCTTCATCACATCGGCTAAAAGTTAGCTAATAATCTTTAAAAATTTATTACACTAACAAGCCTCAACGGAATTGTATAAAACTTATATGTAATGAAAGCCCCATATGGGGAAAAGGAAATGATATATAGGAAGGAAGGAAGGAGATAAGTGTGTGAGTGACAGAAGAGAAAAACGAGTACAGGAAAAGCACAGATTGTTTCAAATAGCTTCAAAACAGGAGATGAAACTAAAATCTTTTGGGGAATTTGGGAGCTGCTTTCTCGTACGCGCGAGAGATTGAAATATAAGGACAGAGCGGCGCATTGTAAATCACACACCAAATCCAGAAGCCAGAGTGAGAAACTGGAGGACAGCCTCTGCAAGAAAAGTTCTATTTTCACGCTGCATGCAGGGCAGATTAAGTTAAGCCAATACAGTCTCACCGTGAGCTTATTAATCCTAAGAGGGTATGTAAGTTTATTAAAAATATAGGTATTACTAATATCATTTTATTTCAGATTTTATTTCTGATTGATTGTAGCAGATATAATAAAAAAGGGAATGACGCTAACCAGAGATAACCTTCACCGGCATTGTCAGGAAGCATAACCATTAATTGGTTAGCCAAATATATTATGGCTAATTCTTGCCTGGAAGCTTACGACATACCAGCAAGTACATAAGTGACTTGACATCCATAAGTGGAAGGCAAAGGTTATATCGTACCCATGTATCATAACATGTGATTTATTCATGTATAGTGTTAATTCTGCACCTTATACATTATCTTATCATGCTATCTCTGTAATATACTACCATGATTCATTCATTTACATACAAACACTGAAGACATGGTCGCATCATGAACAGCAGAGGGTGGTGAGATTGTTAGAACAATGGCCACCTATTACTTCTTGTTCCAGGTTTTTATGATCAATGTTTATGATCATTCCTGATCGAGAAACTAAAGACTTGAAGAAGTTGATCCAGCTCACTGAAGCCTAGAGGTCAACCAAACTTCAACACCTTAGTCCCCCGTAGTTATAGGGCGGGCTGAAGGAAAGTCTTCCGTACTCCAGTGTGTCGGAGGAACCTCGAGCAGACGTGGATAAAGTTGAGTTTATATATTTCCATCCAACAAATCCTGTGAGCAGTTCTAAAACGACTTTCTAATGATGAAAACTAGATGGCAAGAGATAATGTGACAAACTTGTTTTATAAATTCAGTGGAAGATAAATCCAAGACTTTTTCTATTAGTTATTTTAATTTGTAACTGTAAATAATCATACATTTTACCATCTTCCAACACCCATTTATCATTACAAGAATATATAGATGTACATAATAAATTGGATAATTGTACTCATTTGACTTGTTAAATTTTTAACTGTTAAATTTTGAGTTACTTTTTCTAATTTAATTATAATATCACATAGGGTTACGATAGCGAAGTAGCATCTTATACTTCTGAAGCCTAAATCTATTGTCCAGCTCAGAGTATTCACAGCTGTAACTCACTTGTGATACCAGTGTACTTCTCGGGCACTGGAACTTCATACTTTCTGGAGAGAGATTCTACTTCTGCTCTACCACTACTATCATACTAGGAAAACCTTTCGCTACATTGGGGGCTCTTTCGCGGGATATTATTTTGTATCCTGGGCCACTATCTATGTATTCTTCTATCTTGAGCCACAAATAGTTTGTAAAAATAAATTTTTTTTTTTTTGGAAAAAATTCTAAAAACTTAGAAATTTGTTTGTAATAGTAGTACCATTGAGTACGAAGTAAATAGGAAACGCTCACAAGGTTTTAAGGATTTGTCTTGTTCAAAGTAATTAATTGATTTTAATTAAGTTAGTTTGTTAGTGAAGATAAAATTATATACCCTCTGGTAAGTAAGCATCATGGCTGAATTGGTGAAGTTTAGAGCTGCGATTATGCAGGAAGGAAAAGACTTGGGTATGACAGGAGATGCTCTAATTCGATATATCACAACTGAAGTGGATAAATATTTAGATAGAGAGACCAAAAGAATGGAAGTTGAGGCTGAAGCTAAGAAATTAGAGGCAGAAAGAGAGACTAAAAGAATGGAAGTTGAGACTGAAGCTAAGAAATTAGAAGCAGAGAGAGAAGCCAAAAGACTGGAAAGAGAAGAAAAGAGACTAATTTTGGAAGCTGAAGAAAGAAGGTTACAAAGAGCGCATGAGTTAAGTTTAAAGGAACTTGAACTCCAGGGAGCAGCTAGCAATCATGGTGCTAGCTCACCTCACTCTGAGAGTAGCTCCAACCATAGCGCGGCAAATGGAACCATGAGTTTCCACCTGGATCCATTTATTGAAAAAGAGGACGCCATTGAGTCGTACCTGGATAGATATGAGAGACTGGCCTCTACCTATGGATTGGAAAAGGAAAAATGGAGCCTTAAGCTATCTCAGGGGTTGAGGGGAGTTTCATACGATGTTTATTTAAAACTCTCAAAAGAAGACCAGGAAGATTATGAAATCTAAAAACAAGCTTTACTGGTCAGGTACGAAAAGAATTCTGAATCTTATAGAAAGAGATTCCGAACTGCTAAGCTACTTCCAGGAGAAAACTATCACCAGTTTTCTGCCAGATTGGAAACTTATCTGACAAAATGGATTAGCTTAGGAAAGTGTCAAGATATAAAAGAAATGGTCATGATGGAGCAACTGAGAGAATCCATGCCTCAAGAAATGAGAAAATTTCTTATGGAACAAGGAGCTGAGAGATTGGAAGATATTTTAACCATGGCTGAAAGATATCAAGCAGCTCAGTCAGAAGTATCAGGAAATAAGAAGAAGCAGGGTGAGAACTTCAAACCTTCACAAAACTTTACCAACTATGAACACAGGGACAATTCCAACAAGAACAAACACAGAACTGATTATAAAGACAAAAACCCTCTAGGATCAGAAAAAGAAACCTCCAAGAAAGGAAGGAAAGTGGTGTAAATCTTGCCAAATGAGTAACCACAATACTGCGGAATGCAGACGGAAAAACCCTCCTCATCACGCTGCATGCCTTACAACAGAGAACAAGGGAAGGAAGGACCTGGCAGATAGTCAGAATGACCTCCATCATCCCCCTGTCTGTGAGGAAGTGACCTTGAATGGCACCCAAGTACTGTGCTTATATGATACAGGCTTGGACTTTGACTCAGTAGTGTGCTCTTCTCTGGTGAGTCCGGAACAGATAACCACAGAAACAGTGGAAATCAGAGGACCAGTCAAGGGAGCAGGAACCATGACACTGCCCATAGCCCGAATCAACATAAGATCTCGCTATGTGGAAGGAGAGATCAAAGCAGCAGTGATGGACAACCCTATCTACCCATTAATACTGGGATGTAGATATGTCTTTCTAGGAGAACCTATAAGACCCATAGTGATGGCAACAGTCCAGACCAGGGCAAGCTCTAAGAAAGAGGAGGACACTATCATCAATACTCATCCAGAAGAGATGAGAAAGGCTCAAACTGCTGACAGTACATTGAAGCCTTGCTTTGGCAAATTACCTAAAAGCCATAACCCTCCAGAGAAAGGAGACTTATATATGAAAAAAGGCCTACTATATAGAAAAGCTGGAACAGGACCAAAAGGACATGGACAGCTTGTAGTGCCAAAATCATACAGGGAGCAGGTTATGAAGCTAGGACATGCTATACCCTTCAGTGGACATATGGGAATAGGGGCCACTGGACAACGGATAGCCTGTCACTACTTTTGGCCAGGGATCACAGAGGACATAAAGAGGTATGTGAGATCCTGTCCAGAATGCCAAAGAGTAGCTCCTAAACATAGGACTGCACCAGCAACACTGGGAGAAATGCCCATCATGGGAACGCCCTTCGAACGTGTTGCCGTGGATATTGTTGGACCCCTCAGTAGGACCAAGAAGAGAAATGCATATATCTTAACCTTGGTCGATACTTGCTCTATGTGGGGAGAGGCAGTAGCAATGTCATCGATAGATTCGAAACATGTGGCAGAGGCACTGTTAACAATATTCACCCGATTAGGTTTCCCACATCAAATATTGACTGACAATGGTTCTCAGTTTAGGGGAAAGCTAACACAAGAAGTATTCAGGTTATTTCAAGCTAGACATTATCACTGTAGCCCGTACCACGCCCAAGGGAATGGTCAAGTAGAGCGGTTCAATGGCACGCTCATTTCAATCCTTAGAAAGTTGGCTAGTGAGAAACCTGAAACTTGGGACACATACTTACCCTCAGCACTATTTGCCTATAGGGAAGTCCCACATAACTCCACAGGATTGGCTCCAGCTACATTGTTGTTTGGACGACCAATCAAAGGTCCACTGGAAGCATTGTTGCGGACATGGACTGATGAAAAAGCAGAAGAAACCGTGACTTCTTCATACCAATACGTCAACGAGTTGACATCTCGATTGAAAACAAGTTGGAAACTGGCAAATGATAACTTGAGACAGGCCAGGAGGAAGCAGGCTGCTTACTACAATAAAACAGCAAAAGATAGGGAACTTGAGGTGGGAGAAAAGGTTCTGTTACTGTTGCCCAGCAGCAATAATAAATTGCAAATTGGATGGCAGGGACCCTACGTCATATTGGAAAAACTTTCCCGGACCAACTATAAGATTGACAAGAAAGGAAAGGAGAAGGTGTATCATGTCAACCTTCTTAAAAAGTATTATGACAGGGAAGCATCAGAAGTTGCCCATATCATGACCCTGGCCATTGCAACAGAAATGCAGGATGAACCAATTTCCTCCATGGAATACCCCCTATCAACTACGGAAAGCTATGCTCAGGTTAATGTGAGTGAACATTTAACTCTTGAGCAGAGGAAAAAGGTTCAGGAGGTGTTAGAAATCCATGCTGATGTACTCACAGATAAGCCGGGGTGTACTAATCTGTTAGAGTATGACATGACGATTACTGACCCTACACCAGTTTGTATGCGGACATACCCTATACCTTATGCTAAAGGACAGGCACTCAAGGATGAGATTGATTATCTCTTAAAAGAGAAAATTATTTCAAAGTCTGAATCTCCCTACAGCTCAAGTGTGGTGCTATTAAGGAAGCCTAGTGGTGAACACAGGTTATGCATTGATTATAGGAAACTAAATGCTATCACTGAATCTCAGGTAGACCCATTACCTGACACCAATCAGTTGTTTGCTACATTGAGTAAGGCTCGGTATTTTTCAAAAGTAGATCTAAGCAAGGGATACTACCAAATACCAGTGAAACCAGAAGTTAGGAAACTGTTAGCCTTTGGTACACCGGATGGACATTACGAGTTCAATGTACTCCCATTTGGTTTAAAGAATGCTCCAAGTATCTTCACCAGAATGATGAGGAAATTGTTGGAACCATTACAAAATCCTCATATCACCAACTTCATGGATGATATTCTGATTGCTACCACTACATTCGAGGAACACGTAGTAGCACTCTCCATGTTGTTAGGTAGATTAAGAGAAACGGGATTGACAGCACGCCCAACTAAGTGTCATATTGGATGTGAGACATTGGAATTTTTTAGGTCACACTATCTCTACAGGGCAAATGTCTCCGGACCCAAAGAATGTAGAGAAAATGAGAAAAGCACCAAGACCACAAACTAAGAAGGATGTAAGATCCTTTGTGTCACTGTGCGGGTTTTATCAGAAATATATACCCCATTTTAACTCATTGTGCGCGCCATTAACCGACTTAACCAAAAAAGGTCAGCCGGATAAAATACAATGGACTGTGGAGTGTGAACAGGCTTATACAGAGTTGAAAAATAAGCTGACAAATAAACCTATCCTTGCCCTTCCCGATCTCACACAAGAATTCGTACTAAGAACGGATGCTAGCAATGTAGGCATCGGAGCAACATTACTACAGCGGGCAGACACACCGCCACATATGCTATTACCAGTAGCTTTTGCCAGTAGAAAGTTAAATACAGCTGAGAGAAATTATTCTACCGTTGAACGTGAATGCCTCGCTTTGGTCTGGTCGATCAACAAAT
Organism: Oreohelix idahoensis; assembly: GCA_024509875.1. Lineage (NCBI taxonomy): Eukaryota > Metazoa > Mollusca > Gastropoda > Stylommatophora > Oreohelicidae > Oreohelix > Oreohelix idahoensis. The sequence continues at coordinate 1,795,393 of JAMPIV010010027.1, forward strand.
TCGCCCCTTTTCTTTACGGGAAACACTTCATTGTGGAAAGTGATCACCAGCCTTTGATGTTTTTAGCAGTGTCTAAAAAATTAAATTCACGACTTTTAAGGTGGAGTTTACTGTTATCTCCATATTCGTTCAATGTGAGATACATACCAGGACGGGACAATCTTGGACCCGATTTTTTAAGTAGGCATCCTATCAAAGGAGATATAGAGAAACAGAAAATTAAGGAGGAACTGCAGCATGTGTTACCAAAAAGTTAACCGTGCAGGCACTGTTTTAAAGAAGAGGGCTCTGTAGCGAGATTTGGTAAACACTTGCTTGGTTGTAGCGCGACACGCCCACGCGACACCCACACACACAGCGCAAGGTCAGCGCTGCGGTCTTTCTTTGAAGTTGGTAGACAGCGGAAATGTGACTTACGGTTAAAAGCCATACAGTATTACTGAAGAATGAGGAAATAGCTATATAGGAATGTATGGCCGACTTTAAAAGTTTGCATTTACTGGACATTAAATTATTCACTACAGGAGAACGCATGGTTGGAATAATATATTAAATAAATATAACTCAACAAAGGAGATAGGCTAGGAATTATATCCAAAAGGATATTATTCAAATATAAATAGTTTTAAAGATAATTAATATTTTTCACCTTCATCACATCGGCTAAAAGTTAGCTAATAATCTTTAAAAATTTATTACACTAACAAGCCTCAACGGAATTGTATAAAACTTATATGTAATGAAAGCCCCATATGGGGAAAAGGAAATGATATATATGAAGGAAGGAAGGAGATAAGTGTGTGAGTGACAGAAGAGAAAAACGAGTACAGGAAAAGCACAGATTGTTTCAAATAGCTTCAAAACAGGAGATGAAACTAAAATCTTTTGGGGAATTTGGGAGCGGCTGGCTCGTACGCGCGAGAGCTTGCGATATAAGGACAGAGCGGCGCATTGTAAATCATCACACACCAAATCCAGAAGCCAGAGTGAGAAACTGGAGGACAGCCTCTGCAAGAAAAGTTCTATTTTCACGCTGCATGCAGGGCAGATTAAGTTAAGCCAATACAGTCTCACCGTGAGCTTATTAATCCTAAGAGGGTATGTAAGTTTATTAAAAATATAGGTATTACTAATATCATTTTATTTCAGATTTTATTTCTGATTGATTGTAGCAGATATAATAAAAAAGGGAATGACGCTAACCAGAGATAACCTTCACCGGCATTGTCAGGAAGCATAACCATTAATTGGTTAGCCAAATATATTATGGCTAATTCTTGCCTGGAAGCTTACGACATACCAGCAAGTACATAAGTGACTTGACATCCATAAGTGGAAGGCAAAGGTTATATCGTACCCATGTATCATAACATGTGATTTATTCATGTATAGTGTTAATTCTGCACCTTATACATTATCTTATCATGCTATCTCTGTAATATACTACCATGATTCATTCATTCATTTACATACAAACACTGAAGACATGGTCGCATCATGAACAGCAGAGGGTGGTGAGATTGTTAGAACAATGGCCACCTATTACTTCTTGTTCCAGGTTTTTATGATCAATGTTTATGATCATTCCTGATCGAGAAACTAAAGACTTGAAGAAGTTGATCCAGCTCACTGAAGCCTAGAGGTCAACCAAACTTCAACACCTTAGTCCCCCGTAGTTATAGGGCGGGCTGAAGGAAAGTCTTCCGTACTCCAGTGTGTCGGAGGAACCTCGAGCAGACGTGGATAAAGTTGAGTTTATATATTTCCATCCAACAAATCCTGTGAGCAGTTCTAAAACGACTTTCTAATGATGAAAACTAGATGGCAAGAGATAATGTGACAAACTTGTTTTATAAATTCAGTGGAAGATAAATCCAAGACTTTTTCTATTAGTTATTTTAATTTGTAACTGTAAATAATCATACATTTTACCATCTTCCAACACCCATTTATCATTACAAGAATATATAGATGTACATAATAAATTGGATAATTGTACTCATTTGACTTGTTAAATTTTTAACTGTTAAATTTTGAGTTACTTTTTCTAATTTAATTATAATATCACATAGGGTTACGATAGCGAAGTAGCATCTTATACTTCTGAAGCCTAAATCTATTGTCCAGCTCAGAGTATTCACAGCTGTAACTCACTTGTGATACCAGTGTACTTCTCGGGCACTGGAACTTCATACTTTCTGGAGAGAGATTCTACTTCTGCTCTACCACTACTATCATACTAGGAAAACCTTTCGCTACACAGACGTATATTAGAAAAATATTTTATGTATGGACAGAGGATCTATTGTGCTATTTGACTGATGTAAATGATTATTTTGATTTCACTTTTAAATTGTCAATCCTGATTCCAAATAAATTAGAATCAGGATAATAAAATTGTAAAAATCATATTTACACAAAATTCAACCACAGTCTTAAATAAGATAGCCTTTTAGAGTGTCGTTTGTATGTTATTGTGGTAGTACTGTGTGCTGTTGTGAATAATAAACTATTTGTTTGTATGTTTGTGGATTATTGTACATTAAACTCTACATTCATAACCCTAGACACTAAACGAAGTCATTTACTATAATAATAAATACATTTTGAATGAGATAAAAGGGGTGGTAGCGGAAAGGTACCCTGAAAAGTTCACAATACTATTGGGTAAATTCAGGGACCTTCATAGCTAATCTCATTTAATACAAATATAATAATACCTACAACAATTCATAACATCAAATCCACCACAGTTGGTAACCTTTATGAGATATACTAGAGTTATTTTGTGCCAAAAAATGTCCATGGAAAAAGGGGTGCTTCCTATACTACCATGCGTCTTATAGGCCAGCAAATACGGTATGTGTGCTGATTGTTCCAATAGCGTGATGGTTGTATACACGCTTGATTCATCCTGTCATATCTCCATACTTGCTAGTCTTACATTTTATGCCAGACTCCAGCAATCTTAGACGTTATGACTCGGTATAAATATCCAAGATTGTATTTTTACAAAATAGGGCACGTACGAGTATTACTAGACACGAAATTATGATTCTTTGTAAAGACACAAACTGGTTAATGACAGGCTGATGTACAGTTTCAACGGCAAAGCCCCGGGACCAAATAATGAAACATGAAATTAAATGGAGGTTGTGGGAGAATTTATAGTGATAATAAAACTGTTGAATGACATCTACATCACAAGACCTCGCACCACCCTAGGGCCGGCTCTGTACGAGACCAAAGCATTATTACGAATTATTATTACACAAGAGAGGTAACATAAACCCAGAAATAGGTGATTGAAGGTGCGGATTTGTAGCAAGTAAAGGAAAAAACAAAGCTGTATGAACATTAGTAGAAGGAGTTATATCAGTAAAACATATTTATACTTATGCTCTATAGACTTCAATGAGGCATTTGACAATGACACATGAAAAAATATCAAAATATTAGAAAGTGTGAACATCGATAGCAAAGACCTGGGAGTGATTAAAAAAACATGCACTGGCAACAAAAAGCAGTTATAAGAATCGGCAACCAAATACTGTATGAATGTTTCAGTGGACAAAACAGGGGTTTAAACAGGAATCTGTGACGTCACATGATCTGTTCAATCTTTATTGTGAAAGTATAAATAGATCCAAAGAGGATATGCCAGGAATATCAGTTGGTGGACATAATACAAACAACATGAAATATACCGAGGATATAGTCTTAATAGCAACAAGTGAAAAAAAAAAAGAGTTACAGGAAATGAATGTTAAGAATACACATGGAAAGATAAACAGAGTAAAGAAGATGATCTAAATGAAGGAAGTGCGCAAAGAAAGCGTTAATATTGCTCATATTAAAAGGAAGTAATCAGCGTTCTTTGGGAAACTTACGAGAAGAGGAAAGTCCGAATATATTGTGATAATATGAAAGAGAGAGAGAGAGAGAGAGAGAGAGAGAGAGAGAGGGGGGGCGACAACATGATAAGATACAGGACAATGTGTCATTGTTACACGGAAGAACTCAAAGCAAAAACTGACGTGATAAACAGCTCTGGAGACAGGAAGTAGATGAGAGACACTTTTTAATTTTTTAAAATTTAATTTATTTTTAATTTATTTTTTTATATATATTATTTTAAGCACAATTGTGATTGTCCCTATTTACAATGATTTGACAAATGTGATGCCACTTTCTCATAATGGCAGTTGTTCATATTATTTGGAATTGAAAACAATATATATCCTAATTATAACCCATCAGAGGTTGAACGGGATATTTTTCTTAATTAATAAAAAAAAAAAAAAAGAGAGACATGAACACCTACGCTAGATAGCATGGTGTGTAAAGAAGAAGAATATACTTACTTACTTACTTAGTCGTTCCCTTTCTACCGTGAGGTGTAGAGGTTTGGAAGAGAGAGAGCCAGACTATCCTATCGGCTGTCTTCCTCCTGGCCTGGTTCCATTCTAGTCCTCGGTCCTTCAAAGATTGTCTAACGTTGTCCTCCCAGCGGACTCTGGGTCTTCCTCGGGGTCTGGATCCTTGGCTCTTTGTCTCCCATGCCTGTCGTGGTATCCGATCTTCTCCCATTCTGCAGACATGGCCAGACCATCTTAATTGGGACTGTTCTACTTGGGTCTGCAGGGGGTAGGATTTAAGGCCTTGACGTATCGTCTGGTTGCGTACCATGTCTCTTCTTGTTACTTCAACCACCTTCCTCAGATACCTCATATAATAACTGTTAATAATAAAATTTACTTTTGCATGGCTTAATATTTCAATTCTAAATCCTCCTAAAGAGAATTTATGCCTACATCTAAAATGTAACATTTAATAATAATAATAATAATAAATTCTTTAAGCACCAAACACGGCGCATAAGGCAGAAACAAGTGCTCTCCAGGTTGTTCGTTGTGACGCCACTCCTCTTAGCTCTTGCACATTATTTAGGCCCAACGTTCTTCCTTCTCTTATTATTGTTCTTCTGAGTGTTTCTTTTGGTCTTCCTTTTTTCCTCTTACCCTCAGGAACCCAAGTGAGCGCCTGTAGTGGTATTCTGTTGTTTTGCATTCGTAGGACATCACCGATATATGACCATCGTCTTTTCCTTATATAGTCGGAGACATATTTCTGCCTAGAGTCTTCTCTTATTTGTCGATTAGTCTTAAATTCTTTCCAACTGATGTTCATGAGTTTTCTAAGACATTTGTTCTCGAATGTATTCAGCTTGTTCTCCAATGATTTTGTTATTTTCCAACTCTCACAGCCGTATGTTAACACTGAGATAACATTTGAATTAAACAGACGAAGCTTGGTATGTATATTCAATGATCGTAATTTCCAAATGTTAGATAATCTATTGAAGGCGCTAGCTGCCAAAGCAATTCTAGTATGGATTTCTCTTGTTGTGTCACCATCCTGAGTCATTTTACTGCCTAAATAATTGAAACTTTCAACTTTCTGTAGTTTTTCCCCGTTCAAGATGATATCAAAGGTCTCGTTAGAAAAGTTCATAGCTTTAGTTTTAGAGGCATTTATTTGGAGACCTATTTTAACCGAGAGATGACACAAATTATTTATTGCTTCTTGGGATTGTCTTGGTGTTGAACTTAAGAATGCTACATCATCTGCGAAATCCAGGTCCCCCAGGAATTTTCCATTTGTCCATTTTATACCTAATTGTTCATTGTGGGTATAGTTTCTCATAACCCAATCAATAGCTATTCCAAAAAGTAGTGGTGACATAATACAGCCTTGTTTCACCCCTGTTTCTACTGTAAACCATTCTGTATTCCCTTTATTTGTTCTAACACAACATCTTGCATTGTCATATAACGCTTTGATTATATTCACATATTTTGTTGGAAAACCATAGATTGTAAGTATCTTCCACAATGATGGGCGGTGTAGACTATCAAAGGCTTTTTGAAAATCGACGAAGGTGATAATAAGTGGCGATTGCCTTTCCACTGATTCTTCTATAATTGTTCTTAGTGTGAATATTTGATCAATACATGATCGTTTCGGCCTGAAACGCGCTTGTTCTTCTCTGATCTTTTCGTCAGCATGCAATTTAAGTCTTTCTAACATCATGCAACATAATAATTTTCCAGGTACTGATAATAGAGATATACCAAGCCAGTTATTACAGTCTGATAGATCACCTTTCTTCGGTAACTTTACAATAATACTGTCTTTCCATTGTTGTGGTGGTTGTTCTTCTCTCCATACTTCATTTATAATATCTAAAATTCTCAAGAGGTTGTTGTCATTAACTGCTTTAATCATTTCCCCTGAAATTTCGTCAACACCAGCAGCTTTAAATTTTTTAAATCTTTTAACGGCTTGTTTGATCTCGTCCAGCGTGAATTCATCGCAAGTTATTGGCAAGGTGGTTGTGGGTGTTTCATTATTAAAATCAGGTGTTACTGTTGGTGGTGGTCTGTTTAGCACCTCCATGAAGTGCTCAGCCCATCTCTTCATTTGTTCTTTTTCTGTTGGTATTGAATTCCCTAATTTACCTTTAACAGGTGTTTCCATAGCAGTAGGCTGGTGACATAGTTGTTTTGTAATTTGATAAAGGCACCTACTATTACCAGTTCTTGCAGCATTTTCAGCTTCTACGGCCAGTTCATTGATGAAATGTCTTTTATCTCTTCGAGTTTTTGTCTTCACTTCTTTATTTAACAAGTTATAAGTTAGTTTGCAAGATTCAACTGCATTATGTGTACTTGCCGCTAGTAGTTTAAGTTTCGCTGTTTTCCTTTCTTGTATTTTATCCCAAGTATCTTCTCTCATCCATTTTTTCTTTTTATGTACTAGGTATCCGGTGGTCGCTACTGCTGCTTCTGTCATTGCTGTTCTCAGTTGTTCCCATTTAGTATCGATTGTCTTGGTGGTGATATCGTTGTCAATTTTGCCTAAAGCATCGAAATAGTTGTTCATTTTGACATTATATTCCTCCGTTATATCATTTGATTGCAGTCTGTGTACATCTATTCTTCTATTTTTATTCTGTTGGTATAACTTCTTCAGTTTAATTCTCAGTTTAGCTATGCAGAGGTTATGATCGCTTCCGATCTCTGCACCTCTGTATGCTCTGACGTCTTGAACTGATGAGCGAAATTTTGCGCTTATGCAGAAGCGATCTATCTGATTCTTAGTTCTGCCATCAGGTGAATTCCATGTTATCTTGTGGATATTCTTATGTGGAAAGATGGTGTCTGCCACAACGAGGTTTGATATTTCACAAAGTTCTAGAAGTCTTTCGCCATTTTGATTCATACAGCCTATGCCATGAGTACCGAGATATCTTTGTACTCCATCGTTGTTGTCACCTACTTTGGCGTTAAAATCGCCCATGACTGCTATTATGTCATGCTTGGGTATTGTGTTGATGGTACTTAGAAGTGCTTCATAGAAGTCATCTTTTGTGGTATCAAGAGCGTCGTTAGTTGGTGCATAACATTGTACAATTGAGAGCTTGAAAAATCTTGTCTGAAATCTAGCTAATATTAGCCGCTCATTGATAGGTACCCAGCTGATAAGCGATGCTGCTGCTTTCTGTGTCATTAAGATGGCTACTCCCTCTGTGTGACGATTATCATTACTACCAGAGTATATAATTTGCTTTTTTTCTTCTGAAATATACTTTATGCCCTTCCCCGTCCATCTACACTCGCTGACACCCAATATGTCCAACTTATAATTATCCATAAACATTTACTGTATGTATAAAATGTAAATTTGAATAAATTTCGTTTCGGAAATCCTATTACGTGAGAAACATTTTAATAATTAAAATGGCCGCTTCCTCGGCTGCAGAGAACGATTTAAATATTTTACCCTACGTTTACGAGGTTATGAAAAGGTTTGTACTTTTGTTATGACAATTATCAGTATTTACAATGTTTATATTACGATAAAGATTGGTAATCTGTTTTTACGAATTGGAAAATTGCATAGGCTAGGCATATGTTTCTTAGTTCTCTCGCTGACATCAAAGGCTAACTCTGACATATTGTATTAATCATTCTTCAGACTTGTGCAAATCACTACACAGCTCAATATTATGCATTATACATTTATTATTCGAGGTACGTCACTAAATTACGTTTTAATCATTACTCATACTCATCTCGGGTTAAAATAAAGAGTTGTGTTTGATGCCATCCAAGTAAGCCGCCCACGTCGTTTAGGTTATGATTTTAGGTTATGATTACGGTTAGGGTTTAGGATTCCAAAATCGAACTCTAACCGTGACCCCTTATTACTGCATATAAAATTTTTTTTAAAACCCCTATCGAACACATTCCACTTTTCATTTCAACCCTCATCCAGCTCTGGGTAGTTCCCAGGGGTCTCTCATGAGACAAAACAGGACTACTGCTACCTCAGGCATGTGTACAAGGCGACTAATGTGAGGCTGGCAAACTCATGTACAACAAATTGCCACAGAAACCACCGTTGCTGGAGTATGTGAATTCTTGGTGCCGGCTTCCTGCAAAGGGACCAGCTACAGTGGTAGCTCCATGCTGTGAAAGGAAAATGATGGTGATACTTATCTCCTCAAATACCATGTTGTGTACACAACTGTGTATATGTCTGATGAGGGAACTTGTATACACAACTGTATATATGTCTGATGAGGGAACTTGTATACACAACTGTATATATGTCTGATGAGGGAACTTGTATACACAACTGTATATATGTCTGATGAGGGAACTTGTATACACAACTGTATATATGTCTGATGAGGGAACTTGTATACACAACTGTATATATGTCTGATGAGGGAACTTGTATACACAACTGTATATATGTCTGTTCAGGGAACTTGTGTACACAACTGTATATATGTCTGATGAGGGAACTTGTATACACAACTGTATATATGTCTGATGAGGGAACTTGTATACACAACTGTATATATGTCTGATGAGGGAACTTGTATACACAACTGTATATATGTCTGATGAGGGAACTTGTATACACAACTGTATATATGTCTGTTCAGGGAACTTGTGTACACAACTGTATATATGTCTGATGAGGGAACTTTAACCCACCAGGATCACATCTCAATTTATGCCGTTTTATATTGACCTCATGGTGCACTTTTTTTTTGTTTAACGCTTTATTATATATGAATATTTCCAGAGCAATAAGTAGAGTATTACTGTGTTTATGTTTTTTTTTTTAAATGGAGGGGGGTAGTCAAAGCTTGGGGTAAGTGGGTTAATATTTTATTTACTCTTAATGTGACATTTTAAATATGTATTTACAGGTTCATATTGTTGATTCTGAAATGCTCGGGAACAGCAGTATTTCAGAAATCAGATTTTTTCAGTTTCCAGATGTCACCCAAAATGTGTTCAAAAGTAGCCCAATGTCGCCCCAAACAACTTTCAATTTTCAGAATATTTTGGCTTTTGGGTGTTCTAGGATACGGACCTGTATAAATCTTTATTAGACTGTTACATTCCTATTTCATCTTTACTTTGGTAATGATCCAAAGTTTGAAACTGGGTAGCGTTAAACTCCAGTCTGTTCAGGTGTAAATGGGTATCTGACTCTGCTCTTAGTTAAGAAAGACAAAAAATTAAAATTGCAGAATTGTGCTATAAATCAAACAAGACCTAAAAGCCAGAAATTCAGCTTCCAGTCCTAAAAGAACAGTCATCCCGATTATTGCCTTCAAGTAGTTAAATAGTTAATTTTTAAAAGAAATCAAAAAGAAAGAAAAGATCATTGCAAACAGCTCTGAAGTATGCATTCAGTTTATAAGGAGATAAGTGATTTAAAATAAAAATAATCTTGAGTTTGTGAGATTGCATTTTTGGAGGGAATTTTATTTCTAAAAGGTCTATTCAGTCAGTACCAAAGCACATGTGCTTTTGAAGTGGTGACCGTTTTTTTTTTTTTTTTTTTTGTCCTCATTTTTGCTACTTTTGAAGCATTGGGACCACCGCAGCAGTTGACCTCTTTGCATGAGGCAATGTGCTCATACAGTTATAATTGCTTCAGCATTTTGTTGTATGATGATTTTGTCAGCCATATTGTCAACCATGCATAGTCACCTTTTAAAACATTTGTGATGACACTGGCATTATCCTTTGCTTTCCAGTATCAAGGCCTCGGAATTGAGAAGGGAATTTAGTTTGGTTTGTATCGTCGTGATGTATTTTTGTGTCTGTGTTGCATTTATGCATTTTTACTTTTATCTCCAGTATTGAAAAGGACACAAATGATGTGGCACAAAAGATGATTGAGCTGAAGTCTCAGTTCCAGAGAGCAAGAGAGTGCATTGATCGACTTCCAGGTACCCAACATAGTCCAGAGGAACAGATGAGGCTAAAGTCAATTCTCCATCAGCAGTTACTTATTAAAACCAAACTGTTGTTAAGTTTCAAGACTGGACACCATTTTGATGTTGATTCCAAGACAAATGGAGATTTGTCTGGAAACAGTATGAACTAGCTCATTGACAGTTTTGAGTGACCTTTATCAAACATTACAATATAAGAGATAAGCAGACTGTTCGTTATCTCCCAAACATTATATAAACACAGTTGGCACTCCTAAGTTATTTCATCATGGATTCTGAGATACCACAAATCACATTGAAACAAGAGAGTGACAATGCAAGTTTGCATCCAATATTCACAAAAGATCCAGCAGACTGGATGAAGTTGGTGGATCATCAAATAGAAATTAGTACTGAAGATGGGATATTGCATGTAGGTTATGTGTATACTGTTGATCCTGTGTCTGAGAGTATTGTACTAATAAGTTCTACAGATGGCAGTTTGGAAACATCTAATATTTCTTTGAAGCTGCTTCCTGGAGCATCTGTAACTGGTGTGAAGATTATTTCTGAAGGCACAGAAACAGTCAAGCAGACCTTTGATCGCCTGTTTCGTCCAGCTGTAGATGAAAGTCTAAATGGTGAAAAGATGAATGCACGCAAGCTGAGCCTCAAATCGTGGTTGGAGAAGCATCGTCTTCCAGTGACACTAGGAGGTATAAATGGGCAGTACTTGACAGTTGCTGATGCCATTACTATCCAGCCCCCTTATACGGAATACAGCTGCATAAGTGCCAATGAAATTATTTTATCACGTATACAAGGACTTATAAAAAACATGCCTGCCGATGAGTCTTAGTTGCAGTCAGATATTTGCACTGTACATGAAAAGTAGAGTTTTAGTTCTTCTGTTGTGAACGACGATAAGTTATAACTTTACTTTTAAAAGCAACAGTTGTGCTTGAATCTTCTTAAAATTGTCAGTTAAAGTAAATGCACACATTGAAAGGGGAATTTTAAAGAGGGAGTATAATTTGAGGAATGGACAATTGAAATAAAAATTGTGCAGGGGTTATTACATTTAAAATTGAAATTGATAATCATTAAATGAAGAATGATTATTTTCAAAAGTTTGGATGTGTACATTGCTTATTTTTAACTAGTGTTCAATTTAAGTCAGTACTCTCCACATGTAAGCCTACCTTGCCGTGGTTGGAGAGCTTGAGCGCCTCAATGATCCCGGGAGCTATGCCGGCGGGAGTTTTACTCCTGGCAGGGTCACCCAAGCCGGACAGGTCCTGGGTGAGGGGCCAGACTAAATGGGCTGAGGAGTGGGTGGAACCCTATAGGTGTAGATGCAGAACCCACCGGCGAGTGGTACATGCTCTGGTCTGCACCAATCCACCCCCACTTCATGGGTTAAATGCTTTCTTGCCTCATTCTTCACTGTTTGTCGTCTATCACGCCCATGGCGACCGTTGCCTCAATTGGCTGTGTGTGGTGTACCCGGAAACGGGGCCTCCCAGTACTGAGGCAAAGTTAAGTCCCCGATGTCACTTATCGGTGCAGAATTGAGAGAGATGGCTGAGCATCACAATCCCTCCTGTGTTGCAGCATGATGAGAACCCAGCATTGCACACTGAGCTTGGGGGGATCACTTGGGCACCAGACTTAATACTGGCTCTTGACTGGATGGCCGCATGCAGGAGATTTCTACAATGGAGGGTTGGCAGGTGGTGGGTATCGGCAAGTGGCTCTGTGCAGGACGTGAGGATTCCTTGGGAGAGCCCAGAACCAGAGCACAGCATTGTGCAAGCTCTGCATAGTTGGAGAGCCCCCTGGATGACGGGGAATGCACAGTGTGCTACCCCACCTATCCCCAACTGCTAACTTAGAACCAGAAGTGGGGTCCTCTGTATGCGTGCCAGGCCAGGATAAAATGCCTGGGAAAGAGACTGGAGCTCAGAACTCCCTAACTCAAAGTTGCAGGATGGCAGAAAAGCCACGGGAAAGACAGGGCTATTTTGAAGATAACGCAACCATATTTTCACCATACGAGCTCGGACGCCGCCTCGGTAAACAAGGTCCGCGCAGAGCAGTGACACCCCCAGGCTGCTTGCGAATAGTCTACTACTGGGAACATAAACAGATTAGGGATGAGCCCACTCTCCCGTTGAACAGGTGCTAAAGTCGTAGATACTGGGCCAGAAGGCGCACCGGAAACCACAGTATCATGCAACTCGCTTTTTTTTTTCTATGGAGAGTACACCGTCAAATAAATCTCGTTCTGGTGCTCGCCCTGTGGAGCTCCACCAGGCAGGTGCAGTGCCGGGCTCTGAGCCTCGACAGAGCCCACCCTCAGCTACTGGAGGACCCTCTAGACCGTCTTGTGGAGTCAACAGACGGCGGAGGAGAACTACTGACCAAAACAAAACAGAAAAAGAGAAACCCAGAGTGCCACTTGTCATGATGCACTGGAATGCAGAGGGAGTGAACAGCAAGCAGGCTGGATACAGCAAAAAGACAGAGCTGGAAAACATCTTGTATGAGAAGCAAGTCAGTGTTTGCTGTATCCAAGAGACGCACTTGAAAGCAGATCAAACCTTTAAAATAAGGGGATATCAATGCTTCAGATCCGACAGACAAGATAGACGAAAAGGAGGAGTACTTACTCTTGTAAGGAATAACATTCCTGCACACGAAAGGAAAACCTTCATGGATGGAGCAGAATATCAGCTGCTGCAGATAAAGGTAGACAAGATGGAAATAGAACTCCTGAACTATTACTGTCCGAACAACAAACCCCTGAGTCTCAGCTCTATACAGGTACCAGCCACCAACTTTATAGCAGTTGGAGACTTTAATAGCCACTCCCAGAGCTGGGGCTATAACCATCTGGATCACAGAGGTGAAGAGGTTGAAACTTGGCAAGATGATCACTCCCTAATCCTAGTCAATAATGCCACAGATACTCCTACCTTCTACTCCAGAGGATGGCACACAACCTCAACACCAGATCTTGCCTTCTCCACACCAGATATAGCTGGATCTATTAGTAGAGAAGTAGGAGACCAACTAGGGGGAAGCGACCATCGCCCAATCTTTCTTACTGTCCAGAGTGCAACTCTCAGTACAGGCCCAGCCATTACAAGATGGAACTACAAAAAAGCCAACTGGGGTTTATTCAGGCATCAGGTGAACACGCTGCTGTCTACCTTCAAGGTACAGAACAGAGACATTAATGAAGTGGTAAAAGACTTCAACAGATGCATACTACAAGCTGCAAAAGAAACCATTCCCAAAGGATGCCGGCGTAACTACATACCATACTGGTCCAGCACACTCCAAGAACGTCAGGAAGCTATGGACAAGGCTAGAAAGGACGCAGAGTCTCAGCCTTCACTTGAAACTCACAACAAATGGAAAAAGGCTGTAGCAGAGTTTCAGAGAACAAAGCTAGAAGAAAAGCGGAAAAGCTGGAGAACTAAAACGGCATCGCTGAACCTTGAGAAAGACGGCAGGAAACTTTGGAGATTAGTCAAGTCTCTAAATGAAGAGCATTCCTCACCAAGGCAGACTATCACATTGGATGAAGGTGGCAAACTTTTCAGAGGAAAACAAGCTGCAGACTTGTTTGCTAGAAGATACAGTTCAGAAAGCAACTTACCCATTAACATAGACCATCAGAGAGAGATAAGAAAAGAAATACTGGCAACCATGGGACAGACAGATACTCCTGCCCCAATGAGGGAACCCATCACACTAGGAGAACTACAGAAGGCTATTTCCAAGCTTAAGTTTCAAAAGTCACCCGGCCCAGACAAAATCAGCAACGAAATGCTAGTAAATCTGAGCTCAGCAGCAAAGACAAAACTGCTTGAGATATTCAACCACAGCTGGTTGAAAGGAACGGTACCCCAAGTATGGAGAGAAGCCATCACAATACCCATACTAAAGAAAGGGAAATGTAAGACCGAGGCTGCAAGTTACCGGCCAATCAGTCTCACAAGCTGTGTTGGGAAGACTATGGAGCGAATAGTCAACCACAGATTGAAATGGTATTTAGAGTCTGAGCAGATCCTGGTGCCGGAACAAGCTGGATTTAGAGAATGCTACAGTATAGAAGACCAAGTTACTTACTTGTCTCAAGCAATAGAAGATGCCTTCCAGGAGAAGAAAAAGGTCCTAACGATCTGGGTCGACTTCAAGCAGGCCTTTGACAAGGTGTGGAAAGATGGCCTCATTGCAAAACTTAGGAGAAGTGGAATCCAAGGCAACATGATGAAATGGATCCAGTCATACTTGCATAACAGGAGAACTAGAGTCACTCTTGACGGTCTGCAGAGCAGAAAAGTGTTGCTCCATCAGGGGGTACCTCAAGGAGGAGTAATTTCCCCAACACTCTTCCTTGTTTACATCAATGACCTGGTGAAAGATCTCCCTGCAGGAGTTAAAGCTGCCTTATATGCAGATGACCTAGTACTCTGGTGCGCTGATGAAAATGTCACCACAGCAAATTATAGAATGCAGCGGGCAGCAGACATGCTAGTGTCATGGGCAGAGAAATGGCTTATCACAATAAACACAGACAAAACCTCCACAACACTGTTCTCCCTCGCCCCCAAGGACAAATCAGCTAACATACACCTAGGGACAACCGTGATCAAGGAAGAAAGCTACCCCACCTATCTTGGGGTGACATTTGACCAAAGGCTTACATGGAATAAGCATATTGAAAATGCAGAAGGAAAGGCCCGAAGACGACTAGGCATACTCAGAAAATTAGCAGGTACCAACTGGGGAGCAAATGAACGAAATCTAAAGAAGATTTATAATGGAGTAATAAGACCACACTTAGAGTTTAGCTCAGCAGCATGGTCATCAGCTGCTAACTCACATCTGCAGTCTTTGGACAAGGTGCAAAATCAAGCTCTCAGGCTCATTACAGGAGCCATGAAAACTACACCAATAACAGAGATGCAGAAGGTTGCTGGATTACAGACATTGTCCCATAGAAGAGACACAAAAACCATGATCCAGATGGAAAAGTACAACAGTATGCCAATGCACCCAATGAAGGCAAGACTAGATGATCTGGCATTGGGACGTCTAAAGCGTAGCAGCTTTGTGCATCGGGGGAAAAGACTTATAAGACAGCATCAAGAAGACCTATCCATGAAGACAACACCACTGAAGCCCACCCTATACCCTGTACCATGGGAGCAGGCCAGCAGTGCCCTCCAAATTAATACAACAGTCAGTGGTCTCACAAGTGGATGTGAGTATAATGATCTGCAAAAACGAACTGCTACATTGAGTATGATCCAAGAAAGCTATCCCGATCAATCATGGATACATGCCTATACAGATGGATCAGCAACTAATGCTGTTAGGAATGGAGGTGCCGGTATCTTTATCTCATATCCTGACAACCACTATGAGACTAGGCACATTCCCACTGGTAAATTCTGTTCCAACTATACAGCTGAGGTTCAAGCTCTAGAGCAAGCTGCAAATATGATTTATAACACCAACTCTGACTGCCACCAGGTAGTCATCCTCACAGATGCACTGTCTGTCCTGCAAGCTCTCAAGGGTGGTAAACTCCCGCATCTGAGAAATGAACTAAACAAGGTAGCTGCCAAAAGAGAACCATACTTCAGTGGGTACCATCTCATTGTGGTGTACCCGGAAATGAAAAGGCAGACAAACTTGCAAAAAAGGGAGGAGAATGTGAACAAGAAGATAATGAAGTCACATACTTTGAGAAAAAGAGAGCTATCCAGACTATCAGAAGAGAACAGAACCAACCCAAAGACGACTATCACACTCTCGACCGGCAGGGACAGACAACTATTTTTCGACTCAGGACAGGGCATAACAAACTGAATAAACA
This sequence comes from Oreohelix idahoensis, assembly GCA_024509875.1. Classification (NCBI taxonomy): domain Eukaryota; kingdom Metazoa; phylum Mollusca; class Gastropoda; order Stylommatophora; family Oreohelicidae; genus Oreohelix; species Oreohelix idahoensis. The sequence goes on from JAMPIV010010027.1 coordinate 1,811,598, forward strand.
CATGCACAAGCTACGATTGTCTGCTTCACCACTGTGCACATGTGGATTAAACGAACAAACTGCTGAGCATGTTCTACAGGACTGTCCTCTGTATGACCAGTTAAGAAAGATATACTGGCCCAATGACTCAACACTAAACTCAAAGCTATATGGAGTTAAAGAGGAACTTCAAACAACAGTCGAATTCATCATGAGAACTCGTCTGACGGTGTAATCATCAAAGTTGCGATCGCAAGAAGAAGAAGAAGAAGAAGTCAGTACTTTGTGACAGGAGGTTGCGTGAAGGAAATTAGATAAGTAAAATTGATTGCAAAGATTTGTTTGCTGTGGAGCGCAACCACAGGAGATGTGAACACAAGCAATGTGAAAATCGTAATATGTGATGTATGTGAAGAGACTTAGAGAACCTGTAATATGTAAGCTTATATTAGCAGAATTTTAATTTTTTCAAATAAAAATTTAAAATTTTCGATGCTAGTGTGAGCATTGAATGTGTCAAGGATGCCTGGTTGACAGAAAGTATTTTGTGTTGCATCGTGTTTTAACTCTTTAAGTCCCAATCGACTTTATAAAGGCTCAGGGGTTATGTGCCTCTGTTTGAGACTGTTTCTAATTATAACTACCCACAAAGTCATTTCTGACTGCAAGTACATTCTTTTAAATACCACACGTGTTTAAGAGTGAACGTGTTTCTGTTTTGAGATATTTATTTTAGATTTTTAAAGCGATTTTTTTAAGCGCATATCCTCCATTTTACCTTGAATAACTAATCATTTTTTTTAAGCGCATATCCTCCATTTTACCTTGAATAACTAATCATTTTTCAATGAAAGCTTTTGTACTTGTAGCACAAGAGTAAAGTACATCCAATTACCTTCAGTTTCATATACAGCAACAAAGTTATTTATGCATATGAACATGTTAAAAAATTATTTCCAAACAACAACAATAAAAACGCACTGGGGTGGCCATTTTTGCTTGCGCCAAACCCACTTTTTTGCTTGGGACTGAAAGAGTTAATTACAGTGCTGGAACATTTTAATTCATGTAATAAACAGTAAAGTTGAACTCAATTAGCTCTAAAACTGAAGTTCACTTAATTCATGCAGAAAGTTTTTCTTGGGTCTTCAAGTCTATACTTCACAATACCTGCTTAGCGCTTAAGGATGCCCAGTGATTTTCTAAACAATAACTTGAGACAATTTATTAGCTGTAATCACCTTCAGCTTATGTCAGAAAGCAGTAAAAGCTTGATATAGCTACTTGCACACAGCAACAAACTCTTGTCACATTTACTATGAAAATAAATGTTGAAGTATATTTGATTTTACTCGAACATCAGTCACATCACTGAAACAGACCACAAAGCCTTTTCTATTTGGATATGCTCCCTCATATAACCAGTGAACCCTATGTCTAGGTTGAATGGTGCACCTCGCCATAACAAGGCTAAATTTTTATTTTTAAAAAAAAAACGCAACTTGTTTGTTTGTCTCATAACATTTGGTTAACCTTTGGTGTTAAGACTTGTAGAAAGTTATTGTTTCTATTATTGGATGGATATTGGCATGGGCTAGCAAGGGACTTACTACATTACCATGTCCACTTACACAGGTAGCTATGTTATATTTCAAATTATGGTATGACCACACACAACAGTAGCTTTGTGATACCTCAGATTATGGCATGTGCACACACAAAAATAGCTTTGTAATACCTCATATTAGGACATATAGAAAAAATAGTTTTATAATATCTCAAATTAGAACATGTGCACACACACAAATAATTTTGTGATGCCTCATATTACGACATGTCCACAGACAAAAATAGTTTTGTGATACCCCATATGGGGTCATGTCCACTGACAAAAATAGTTTTGTGATACCTCATTAGAGCATGTCCACACACTGGAGACAGACATGAAGGGGATGAAGAAGACATGGAAAGACCTTGAGCTGATGACACGGGATAGGAAGGCTTGGCACAAGTTTGTTGAAGGCCTGTGCTCCTTAGGGAGTTAAAAGGTGATGAATAAATGAATGTAGTGAACTCTTCTACTTCTTTCCTTTTTGCTTCTTATAGAAGCCGACATTGAATCATTTATGTGCTGTAGCAAATGACACAGTTGCCAGTCCCACGCACAATCTCATATAATTAGTTGTCTTGATGAGTGCTCTAGCAAATGACGCAGTTGCCAGTCCCACGCACAATCTCATATAATTAGTTGTCTTGATGAGTGCTCTAGCAAATGACGCAGTTGCCAGTCCCACGCACAATCTCATATAATTAGTTGTCTTGATGAGTGCTCTAGCAAATGACGCAGTTGCCAGTCCCACGCACAATCTCATATAATTAGTTGTCTTGAGTGCTCTAGCAAATGACGCAGTTGCCAATCTCATATAATTAGTTGTCTTGATGAGTACTCTAGCAAATGATGCAGTTGTCAATCTCATATAATTAGTTGTCTTGATGAGTGCTCTAGCAGATGACGCAGTTGCCAGTCCCATATAATTAGTTGTCTTGATGACGTGACAGAGAAAAGCAGAAGTCTTATTCTATCTTTGTCAGAATAATCCGTAAAGCAGACTTTAGGCAAGTTCACTGGATACAAGTTCCCTGAGTTCTCAGACAGAGATTTTATCATCATCACCTTTCAGGAGCATAGACCTTCAACAAACATCTGCCTAAGTCTTCCTGTCCCGTGCCATCAGCTCAAAGTTTTTCCATGTTTTCTTCAAGCCGTTCATCTTATCTCAAGCTCTCTTTTCCATGTATTTCTTGGTCTCCCTCTACTTCTCTTACTATGGGAATCCCAGAACAAGGGGTTTTCCCGATGAACCATAATTGTGTATTTAGCTCTAATTTTCGAGGTATCTGGAGTTGAAGAAAGAATTTAAAGTCAGAGGCCCCTTAGAAATTTCTTAAGAATCAACCTACCTAAATGTTTGCACGGGGTGCATACAAGTCTTTTAATGCTTAACTCCCCTTAATAAAACTTCACTCAACACCAACCGTACCACGTAAACTAATTGCTACGTGAACCACAACTACAAGAGGGCATGATGTATCTTGGCACAGACTGCTTTTATTTGAGTAGATAGGATGTCTGCTTGTTGAGGCAAAGAGACTGGGTGGTAAACCAGGTCGTATTATGCTCCAGTTTATCAGCTGTAAAAAATAATACCTGGCTTTGCTGTTGAGATAGTGGAGGTAAAAGGACAAAGGAAGTCAACTGGTTACTCTGCCTCATAAATCTGAGTCATGTCACGGGGTTGTTCCCCCCCCCCCCCCCCCCCCCCACCCCCCCCCACCCCACCCCCCCCCCCCCCACCCCCCCCCACCCCCCCACCCCCCCCCCCCCCCCCCCCCCCCCCCCCCCTCCTTTTTTTTCACTCTGCAATAATGGACCACTGGTGGCCAAAATTCAAGTAAAAAAAATGCTTTTTCCCAAAGGTAGTAACCTTTGTTCAAGATTACTCTTGGCACAGATATAAATAGAAGGTTGGTGCTTCTATTTCAGGGAGTCTCACAGGGATTTCTAGAGTGGCATTTACAACTGAGTCATCTAAGTTTGTTATAAACTTTGTATTTTGTGAGAAATATATGTTTTGACTCATATTTAATGAGCCCCAAGCTGAAGGTAATTTAGCAAAATATTAATTTAATGTTTAGCACGGTATATGTATATGTATTTTAAAGAGACCAGTCATTCGGTTACAAACATCAAATTCACTAAACCATTTGATAGACCCCAACTCTTGATTTATATTTACAAAGATAACAAGAGATTTATTTATGAAATATTTGACTTCTAGCAACTGGTACCAAAAACAGACAGAAAAACAATACCTCTCATAAATCGTCAGTCTCCTGATGTAAGCATCAGGTGACTGTTGCGCACATATTCTTTGGCGCACGGATTACGCATACAAAAGTAAAATGTATTTATTTGTCTGATAAAAATATATTTATCTTTGAATGCATGTTCTTCGGTCTTAAGGGACAGAACTCAGATTAGGCAATGGGTATTCATTCTGTGAGTTATCGCTCTTTGTAACGTTCTTAAAAATTGAACTCGGCGGAGGAATCTAGACTTACTTTAATCTATTCTATGTTTTGTTAGGAATAGATTGTTATTGCTTCAGTATGTCTATGGCCCGAATCTATGTGTAGTTCTTGTCTATGTAGGACGAGTATGTCTTATATCTTGATATCTTAGTATGTTTAAGTGGAACTATTTTTCTTGTACTGTACTTTTGGGGTCAGGTGCTTTTCGGCGCATGAAGATACGGTAGGGGGTCCTTTGGTGTTAGAAAGCCTATGGCGGGAGTCATTTCGGAGACCTGCCCAAAGTTTGTGATCTCTTTTTGATTATGGGAACGAAGATAGTTTCTTCGGGGATTGCTAAATCCATGAGTTCCCTAGTGTTCATTCCATAACGCCAGGAGAAGAGCGTTTGTGCTTACTAGTGTATTCTTATGTTAAGGTTTTGGTACTTTTGCTGACTTCGTTCATTCCTAGGCTTAAGATGGGCAGACGTTTACATGAATCTACCTATGTCAGTATGTCAGAACGACATATTATTTAGCAGCACTGATTATGTTTCTATACAGCAATTATGAGGACAGATTATGCTGATGCTTGTGGAAACTTTGATATTCATGAATTGAATCTTTATTGGAGCTTGGTCGTACATCGTTATGGTGAGCGATGTTTACAAGACTAGAAGCCATTTTGAAATGCTATGTATTGTCGATCATCTACCAGAGAACAGGGACCCCCTTATTATCCGATGATGATCAAGAGATCACACTTATGAAAGGAAAATCTATTCTTGGGTGATTTAACATTTGCTCAGAAGATATTTGCTGAATGCTATTTAAAGAAATCTCCGCTAGGGTGCAAGCTACACTTATGCTAAAGGAGGTTCTGTCTAGGAGTCACCGTAAACATTATTGATTAACTGACATGACTAGTCAGTAAGGCCTGATGAAGATTTGTTAAACATTATATATTAACTGACCCGATCAGTCAGTAAGGCCTGATGAATACTTATATGAGATCTGGAACTCTGAACGTTTGTATACTGATGTTCCATTGTGATTGTCCTCAACATGAATGCCAATTTATAATTGTACACCGTGGGTCAACAATATGCTATTGATGTCGACCTGTGTTCCTGTAACTGTACCCATTCTGTCAAGTGTGTGCGTCAAATTAAACTATTGAAACGTCTACAGTGGTCTGCATAAGTAACTTCTAGATACGTATGAATGAGTGTTTGAACCTTCAGTCAACTCCACAGAACAGTCACACATTCGCGTATTGACATTTATTACAACACTCATTGTCAACACTGTATTCTTGTCAGGGCCTCATTGTGTCCCAGGACAAGGTGACATGTATACCTGACACTGTGCTCGGTTGTTTGAGTTGACTACAGTGCAGACCTGATAAGGAGAACTCACCAGGGACCCAAGAAATAGTTTTTCTTATCAGAAATTCCTCTTATCCAGATAAGAGTTCAAGCATATGGTAATGCATTTACAACGTACAATACAATAATGAATTAGCGTTGAATATGACAGATGTATGACACAGAAAATATGTAAATCACCAAAAGTGTTAATGTACGAGGGACGGTCAAAAAGTAATGCCTCGTAATTTTTAATTTCATTCAATAGGCAAGAAAACAGATAAAATTCACATTGAAATGTAGCCCCAAGTCTGAACTTCAAAAATTTATTTCTCAATGTAGTCTCCGTTATTTGTTACAGTTTTTGTCCATCTTCTCACAAGGGCATATATCCCCGCACGGTAAAAATTTTTGTCCTTTTTCCTAAACCACTGGCGTACGGCGCGTTTAAGGGTCTCGGTGTCCTCAAAGTGATGTCCACGAAGATCTTCTTTCAGTGGTCCAAACAGATGGAAGTCAGAAGGTGCAAGATCGGGACTGTAAGGGGGATGTGGTAATAATGTCCAGCCAAATTCTGCAATCGCATCATTGGTGCGTTTAGCGGTGTGTGGCGTGGCATTATTGTGCAACAGTAGGGCGGTTCTCTGATCTTTTAATGGGTAAAGTCGCCGAAGACGACCTCTAAGCTTCTTCAAAGTTTCAATGTAACGGTCTGCATTCACCGTGTTTCCCTGTTCCAAGAAGTCGAGAAGAATCACACCCTTCTCATCCCAAAACACGGAGGCCATAACTTTCCCTACAGATGGTGAACTTTTGAACTTCTTTCTTGTCGGTGATGTTGTGTGATGCCATTCCATTGACTGCCTCTTGGATTCTGGTTAAAAAAAATGAACCCATGTCTCATCCCCTGTCACAATATTCGATAAAAACTCTTCTCCTTCAGTTTCGTAATGGTGCAGGAGGTTGATGGCTATGGTTTTCCTTGTTTCTTTATGTCTGTCTGTCAACATTCTGGGTACCCACCGTGCACAAACTTTTGAATAACCCAGGTCTTTAATGATGTTCTGGACACTGCCTTTACTAATGGACAACATGGAAGAAAGTTCATCCAGTGTTACCCGACGGTCCCCACGAATGATGCCATCAACTCAATGAATGTTGTATGGAGTCACTGCGGTAGCAATGCCTTCAGCATTGAGGAATTCTATGACATAACGTTTTAACCGAACGTCTTTGGCAGCCATTTTTAAACTGTTACAGTGGTGCCACCTGTTACTGAAACAGGTTGGTAATACTATACAGTGCAGAAGAGTGTTTGAGGAATCCTGCTAAATTTACAAATTGCACACAGATGCAGTATTTACATACATAAAAAATAGGAGGCATTACTTTTTGACCTTCCCTCGTACAAAGCTGGCACAAATATCTAGATAATAACCACTTTTTACAATTTGAAATAAAAAAAAGCTGCAATTTTCCTCTGTATCTTACTTAGTACCTGTACTTGAGTTAATAAAAATGTCTTTCCATGATATCCTTAAATTCAAAGAAATGATAAATTAAATCATCTTGGCATCCAGCCTGCATTATATACATGTTAGTTTTATCCATGCAATTTGAAACTTCCAACTGTGAAATAGTTTGACCGTTAACCAACAGTCATCATTATCTCTAGAATTTGCACACTCTTAAATGATAAAGCACTCTTAAATGAAAAAAGTATGTAATTTTCCTCTGTACTGCATCAATGTGACCTACAAGTTTGGACAACATTGCTGACCTATAATGAACCTTCAGATTTTGAATAATACCTTGGTCACAAGGCTGAAGTTTGGATGTCGCATTTGGTGGTAAAAATAAAAGTTCTGTTGCTTTTAGATTTTGAACATTTATGTGGGCTGAACAGTTGTAAAGCACCAAAAGAACTTTGTGATGTTGACGTTCCATAGAATGATCAAATGCATATAGCCACTTGGTGAAAATGTATGATGTCATCCAGGCTATTGAATCAGCTGCATAATCAACACACAATTTTTTCAAACCTTTAAAACAGCGTGGATTTTTTAATTTACCGATTTCAAGTAATGGCAATTTATCTGAACCATCCATATTTGTACACACAACCTTCACAGGGTTGCTCTGGTACCCATTTGGAACTGGGTCGACCCCAGGAGCCGTTTGTAACCTAAAAAAATTCCCACCTCATCTGGGGATCGAACCATAGACTACTGCGCTAGGAAGCCAGTGCACTAACCACTATGCTACCGCGGCTTTGTAAGTAATGTGCCGTTTTTTAAAACAACCCAACCAGCCAGGACTACATTTCCAGCCAGTCCGACCTTCCAGAAGTGCTAACTCTTCTGCCTTTGCAGTTAATATAGGTCCATTTACAGGAACATTTGCTGATCTCGCCATGGTGAACCATTTTAGGAGTGCCGTATCAACCACATCACACGTTGCTTTTCGGTTCTTCATTCTGTGACAATCAACTTGTCCACCATAAAACATTTTTCTGTACCGATCCTTATTTTTTATGATTCCTGAAAGCGTTGATTTTGGAATGTCGAATTCCTTTGCTATTTCCATTTTCTTTTTGCCACTATTTTCCAATTCTTGTACTAGCTCAATCTTTCTTTTCAAAGATATGGATTTTAACTTTCCAGCCATTTTTAGAGGGGAAATAACTCAAATTCTAACACTGACGAAGCGCGCAATTTCCGAAAATAGCCGAAAAGTTGTACAAATGTCCAGGTACTGTATTTGAAAAAAAGTTCGCCTTAAGCAGATCAAATTATATAGTCGAGACACGTTTAATCGTTCGGCATATCCGAAAATTCGTGATAAACGGATTCCGCTTAACCGGACATTTTTTACAAAGACAAAGAAGAAAAATTGCCGGGGATAAACAAATTGTTCTTCACAACAGAAATTCGCCACATCCGAGATCGCCTTAAGCGGTTTGCACTGTATTCAGTCCCAGTACATCTTTACAATGTACACTGATAAAACACAGTATACAGCATCCTAGAATAACAGCCTTTATCACCATCACCATCAGAAAAACACGGCTTATCAATGTGGTAGGCCAGATTTCCGGGCTTAACCTGCACAGTGGACATTGCCAGAAGTTAACAGCTACTGATACCAGTTCGTTTCCCTGACGCCTGATATGACACATTAGCAGTGTTAGTCTACACTTGACTGACAGTTCCTCACGTGACGGATGAAACAAATACGGAAACTAGGTCAGGGTTTATTGACATTTTTCGTTGCACATCACAGCATTACATAGAACGTTGGCGAGCAAATTAATTGTGTTAGCAAGAAATACAATAAGCTGAGAAGTCCTACTTTCATCGTTGGACCTTCTGATGCTCATATTGTTGAACACTGTAATAAATTTAAATCAAAAATCTAGTATTTATTAAAGTGACAGTTTATTTTGTTTATTCAGAAACTGTGCCATTATATTTCTGAACTGAAACTCTTTCTGCAACACATTGCATTCATATGCTATTGCATTCTATTTATATGATGATATATGTATTTATGTTTAATGTTTGCATATTATGTGTGTGTCTATGTCGTGGGTGGTTGGTGAGGTGACTAGTATAGGATATGCCGAGTCATATTGGTCCTATATTAGTGTTCTATAGGGCACAATTTTCTTTATTGGAAATTTGCTGGCAACATTTGTTGCTATTTTTGTTAGTTGTGATGAGGTGTTCCTTTCTTCGTTGTTTTTGTTAATAATTTTGTGTTCCTTAGTTTTGTTTTGATCTGTTTGTATTTGTAGATCTACTCTGTTCTATAATTTAGTTCTATACACCATTTATGTTTATACACTGTGGCGTTATTTGTCTTGTTGATTCCATTGCAGTTGTCGTCACAGATTCTGTGATTATTTTCATTGATTTCTATATTTGACTTAGTTGATTTCTGCAATTGTTTTCATATTGTCTTTTATGCTTGTCCTTTGTTAATGTCCTTGGTTGACAGATGATAGAAGATGGTTGAGTACACGTATGTTATAGTATAGACCAGTACTGTATCATTATTATTGTTGTACAAGGAAGTATACAAGACCTTTGTAAGGCTTGTCTCCCACAGAGATTGGGATTGTGGGCTAATTAATTAAGTTCATTGAGAACTTGCTCCTGTTTATTAGGAGATAGATTACATTTTTGTGTCAAGTTATTACTATCATTATTAGACATCATGTCTACATTGGAACACTTTATTGAGTTAGGGAAATCCCTAGGCAAGACTGGAGATAAGTTGGAGGAGTATGCTACCAGTCAATATGATAAAGCACAAAAAAGTGAGGATAGAAGAATGGAAATAGAATTTGAACAAAAGAAATTGCAGATGCAGGTTGAGGAAAAGAGATTCCAAATGGAAATGGAAAAACAAAACAAAGAGGCTGAACAAAAGAGATTAGACAAAGAAGCTGAACAAAAAAGATTAGAAAGAGAAGCTGAAGCTGAACAAAAGAGATTAGACAGAGAAGCTGAACAAAAGAGATTAGACAGAGAAGCTGAACAAAAGAGATTAGACAAAGAGGCTGAACAAAAAAGATTAGAAGCTGAAGCTGAACAAAAGAGATTAGACAGAGAAGCTGAACAAAAGAGATTAGACAGAGCAGCTGAAGCTGAACAAAAGAGATTAGACAGAGAAGCCGAGGAGAATAAGGCAAAAAGAGAGCATGAGGAAAAACTATTTGCATTTGAATTAGAAAAATTGAGATTGACAAATATGAGTAATGTTAATCAATCAAATGGTAACAGTGGTAAACCCTTTACTTATAAGGTCAAGGTACCAGCGTTCAATCCGTCCAGTGACGATATAACATTCTGGCTGGATAGATTTGAACGCTCCTGTCGAGCTCATAATGTGGATAAATCACAGTATGCTAATCAATTGTCAGATAATTTGAAAGGTGATTCTCTGACTAGTTTAAGTTTAGTTGAAGAGGCTGACAAGGATAATTATGATGTTATTAGAGCAGCTTTATTGAAAAAGTACCAGTTGACTGAGGAAGGTTACCGTATTTTGTTTAAGAAAATGGTACCTGAATCAGGGGTGGAATTCTCAGAATTCATTGCAAGGACACGTCTTACATTTAATCGTTGGATTGAGTTGTCCAAAACAGAAAAGACATATGAAGCCCTTATGGACTTGTTGCTCAGGGACAAGATTATGTCATGTGTTAATAAACCTTTCTTGGAATTCCTACATGAGCGTAAACCCAAGACACTAAAAGAAATGCAAGAATATTGTGACCAATACGTCACTGCACACCCTGACATAACTCTTAGCAACACTAAGATTAAAGAAGGTATGCCAGTTGCATCACCAACACAATACAACCCTAGTTATTCACACAAATTTCAGGGACAACAAAACAAGTTTGGAAAAAAAGGTAACCATAATAGTTATCAAAACCAAGGAAACCAATCATTTCAGGGTTCTTCTGCGAAGAACTGGAGACAAGCTGACAGCCCTCGATACAGAGGTGGTCATAATTATAGACATTTCCGCAGAGGAAGTAATTATAGGAACTATCCAAGTCATCCATCATGGAGACAACAAGACCATGATTATAGAGATACTCATTATAATGAATATGATAATGGTAATCATGAGAATTATGACTCAAACCCAAATAGGGGTTACAATAGAGGGAATAATAATGATTACAGAGGCAATAATAATCGAGGTAGATCCCAATACAAAAAACATAAATCTCATTATCATGCAAACTCTGCACAGCAAGAGTCACATGAAGCCTATAAACAGACTAAAGATGATGATGATGCTAATAATATGGCATGTGCCGCTTTTGATTTTGGAAGAGCATCTCAGTGCCCCCAATGCAAAACATTATTTGAACCAACTACGGTGTCCACTTTAAGTTGTGGCCATCCTCTTCCCGCTCTTCCTGCGTCAATCGCGCATGATGGAAGAGGTTCTCTTGTTTTGAATAGAGGTTTAGTTGATGGTACTCCAGTCGCAGTTCTTTTCAATTCGGGGTGCACCACCATTGGAGTGAGGCAGTCACTCGTAGATCCTTCTCGTGCCACTGGAAAAGTAGTCAAATGTGTAACATTTGGCGGCACCTTAGAGAAATACTCTACTGCTATCATTAGGATTGCTACTCCTTTCTTTACAGGAGATGTACACGCATGTCTTCTGCCGAATCCGATCGCTGATCTTATCATCGGTCGTATTCACGGAGTCAAAGAATGCACTCCACAACAAATTTCCGTTTGGGAAAAACAGAATATGCAAACCGCTAATGCTGTAGTCACTAGAGCTCAAGCTCTTAATGTGCCTCAATCTTCACCAACTGAAGATAATGAAGTGCATAACCAAGATGATCCCTTGGTAATTTCTCGTGACTCATTTATAAAACAGCAAGAAGAGGATCCGACTCTAAAGAAATTCTTCACTCTTGCAACGAAAGGTGATCCGAATAAAGATACCAAGCGTAAATCTTGGATTACAATGAAGAATGGCGTACTTGTACGTATGGTGCAAGACTCCGACAAGTCAAGTCATTCTCAGATTCTTGTGCCCAAGAATTTGAGAGTTAAAATCTTACAACACGCACACGACTCTCAGTGTGCTGGACATATGGGTTTTTCCCGTACAAAGTCAAGAGTTCTTGCAGCTTTCTTTTGGCCTTTTGTGAACAAGGACATACGGATTTATTGTCAATCTTGTATAGTATGTCAAGAAGTCAAATCCAAAGGTCCACGCCATGCTGCACCTATTCAGACTGCAGACATTCCTATTTGACCATTTCAGAAAATGGCGATAGACATCATTGGTCCATTTAAGATCAAATCTGCTAGAGGACATCATTTTATTTTAACGTGTGTGGACATGTGCACACGTTGGCCAGAGGCTATCCCTCTGAAGAGCATTACTACTGCTGACATTGCAAATGCTCTGTGGCTTATATTTTCTCGTCTGGGATTCCCCGGAGAAATATTATCAGACCATGGCACCCAACTAATATCGGATACCATGTATCAAGTGATGTCGACTCTGCAGATAGAGAGATCTTTGAGTAGTATCTATCATCCTATGTCCAATGGGATGGTCGAACGGCTAAATAGAACACTCAAAAACTTATTAGGGAAGATAACTGAGGATCATCCTCAAGATTGGGATAGGGTTTTACCCGCGGCCCTCTTCGCTTATAGAGAGGTCCCCAATGAACATACAGGATGGGAGCCGCGCTAGCGTAGTGGTTACAACACCGCTCTGGCGACCGGGTGATACAGGATCAAACCCGGGCAACGGCATTTGAGGATTTTTCGTCGACCGGGATTTGGACTGGATTAACTCGAGACCTGGCGAGGACATTTGAAGGAGTGTCGTCGACCAGGGACTGGCGGCTCCTGAGCCGACCCAGCTGCAATGGGTACCTCCGAAATCGGCGAGTATTTGCCTGAATGGCGAGGGACACCTGTCTCTGTACAAGAAATAAAGGGATACTCACGTAAAATCAATGTCAGGTTAGACATAAAATAATAACCTGAGATTTCGCCTCGAGTATTAGCGGGCGTACGCAAAAAAAAAAACATACAGGATTTTCGCCCTTTGAACTTGTCTTTGGCGCGCGACCGTGCGGCCCTATGTCTTTGCTTTATGATCTCATAACCGTTGATAATATTACCGATGACACGAAATCTTCTTATGAATATGTCATCGCGCTTAGGGAAAAGATTATCGAAGCATGCAAATTGGCAACTTCTTCTTCTGAATTTGCTAAGCAGAAAGCAAGACAATTTGCCAATAAGAAAAGAACCTTACGACAACTTTGTCCTGGTGACAAAGCATTTGTTTTGTTACCTTGTAGGGAAAACAGACTTCTTATTTCTTGGAAAGGTCCGTACGATATAATCTCGAAAATTTCCGATGTTGACTACATTGTCGATATTGATGGGAAGCGTAAAACCTTCCACATCAATATGCTTACAGAATTCCATGAACGTCCGGACTATTTACAGCCTATTCTTCAGGCAACGGACGATTCACCAGTCCAACATGGTCATTACTCATCACTGTCTGTAATACAGGATGAGGAAACAAGTTTTTCGGATGTTAATCTTCCGCTTCCGATGATTCCACTTCATTCTAGTGAATCCTGGAAGAATGTTACTGTTTCTCCCGATTTATCTCTAGGAGAACAGCGACAAGTTTCGGCTATGTTACAAACATTTCAGAATGTCCTTACTGACATTCCTGGACAAACTCATGTCATTGAACATGACATTATTCTAACTGACCATAATCCTATTAGAGTCAGACCTTATCCTATTCCTATACATTTTCAAGCACAGGTTGAGAAGGAGTTGGATGAGATGATAGATTTAAAAATAATTGAACCATCCACTTTTGCGTATTATTCGCCGATGGTCATTGTCCGGAAAAAAGACAATAACATACGTCTTTGTGTTGACTATCGCAAATTGAATCAAGTCACGAAGTTTGATGCTGAACCTATGCCTTTACTAGAAGAGCTACTTACTAAGCTTTCTAAATCGCATTTTTTCACTAAACTAGATTTGTCTAAAGGATATTGGCAAGTTCCTCTATCTGAACGCGCCAAACCTTTTACTGCTTTTTCTACACCTAGAGGCCTTTTTCAATGGAATTTCATGCCTTTCGGACTTATGAACGCACCAGCTACATTCGTACGCATGATGCGTAGAATTCTATCCTATCGGTCAGATGTCATTGTGTACCTAGACGACATCTGTTTTTTCAGCGATACTTGGGAAGATCACTATTCAGGGTTAGTTGAATTACTATCTACTCTACGCGAGTATAACCTGACAGCAAAACCCTCTAAAGCCTGCATTGGTTTTAGCGAAATTTCATTCTTAGGTCACCATGTCGGTCATGGTTTCCTAAAGACAGAGGACCATAATACAAGTAAAATACTTAACATTTCTATTCCTAAGACTAAAAAGCAAGTGCGAAGTCTCTTAGGTCTTATACAATTCTATGGACGATTCATTCCGAATCTGTCCTCGATCATGGCACCTCTTTCTACCTTGCTAAAGAAAGGGTCTCCTAATATAGTCCATTGGACTCAAGAATGTCAATCCTCTTTGGATAAGATCAAAACTGTTTTCTACTGCACCTATTTTAGTGTTACTTATTAAAGATAAGACATTTGTTCTTTGTAGTGACGCTTCATCCACTGGGATTGGAGCGGCACTAATGCAAGAGTACTCTGGAACTCTGCATCCTGTAATGTATATTTCCAGAAAGCTTAATGCTGCAGAAAGGAATTATTCGGTCTTAGGAGAAATATGCAATGATATATACAATACAGGATATTTACCACACAACATGAAGACATCAGTTTTTATAACATTGCCCAAAAAACCAAATGCAACAGAATGTTCAGACTTCAGAACAATCAGCCTGATGAGTCATGCAATTAAGATACTGCTCAAAATCATACAGGAAAGAATAAAAAGTAAAGTAGACAGCGAAATCCAAGAAGAACAGTTTGGTTTTAGACGGAACAGTGGAACAAGAGAGGCAATATTTTGCCTAAGAAGATTAGCAGAAAAATATACAGAGGTCCAAAAAAGTATGCATATGTGCTTCATTGACTATAAGAAGGCTTTTGACAGAATCCATCATGAGAAAATAATTGAATGCCTCAAAGACATAGGTATTGATGGAAAAGATATAAGAATACTCAGTAACCTTTATTGGGAGCAAACTGCCACAGTAAGATCGGGAAGGAATTATTCACCATACATAGACATAAAAAGAGGTGTCAGACAAGGTTGTGTGCTGTCCCCCTGCCTATTTAATTTATACACCGAAAAAATTTTCAAACAGATACAGGACATACCAGGACTGAACATCAGTGGAAGATCAATAAACAACCTTAGATATGCAGATGATACCGTGTTGTTAGCTGAAAGCGAACAGGAGTTACAAGAACTAGTGAAGCAAGTGAACAGTATAAGTTATGAATATGGACTCGACATTAATATTGAGAAAACTAAAACTATGATAATTAGCAAAACAGACGATAAACCCACATTAAAGATAAGCGTAAATGGGAAAATCCTGGAACAAGTCAAGAGCTATGTATATCTTGGTCATATAATAGCAGAAGATGGCAGATGTGAAACAGAAATCAAGAAGAGAATAGGAATGGCCAAAGCTACATTCAACAACATGAAACATATACTGACATCCAAACAGTTATCTCATAAATTAAAACTGAGAATCATAAAGGCATAACACCTTGCAGAAGACCATAACAGAAGGGAGAGTTGAAGGCAAACGTGCAAGGGGAAGACAGCGCTATAAGTGGGAAGATAACATCAAGAGATGGACGGGAAAGAGTCTATCAGAGTGTACCACCAAGATAAGAGACAGAAGACGTTGGAGATCCATTACAGCCAACCTTCGTTGTGGAGATGGCAACTGATGATGATGAGATCGTGAACTATTGGCTATGGTATGGTCAATTCTCAAATTACAAAGATTCCTTCTAGGCGCACATTTCATAGTAGAAACCGATCAGAAAGCTCTCACGGCTATACAGAGTAAAAATTTGAAGAGTTCGAGGTCTACTCGATATGCAATTGCTCTTCAACCTTTTCATTTTTCGGTACGAGCTATCCGTGGATCAGATAATGTGATGGCAGACATTCTGTCTAGATGCCCACATGATTCCACTTAACTGTTGAGTCTTGGATTTCTTAACACTTCCAACTCGACAACAGATTTTTCTTTTCTATATCAAAATAGATACACATTGTAATTTATAATGATACTACGTTCTTTGATATATATATTCACCGGTACTCGTTGATGATTTTTCTTTTTGTCAATCATGTACTTATAATGCTTAAATAATAATTGTTATATGCATTGTGTCATTGCAAGTATAGTAGTATGCGTTGGTGACACCTCCCTGGAAACATTTATGCTTAAGAGAAATGCTTTCTCTGAGAGATTGAGATGTATTCTCATCAGTCGATCTATATTTCGACTTTGCATTAATCTGGCTTAAATAATTCCAGATATTTCTCATCTGCGCAGTATTTATGCGTTGGGAGCCTATTGTATGTTGCTCTCAGATGAAAAAAAAAATGATTTTCATTTTTTCCCCCGGGGGGTGTGGTAATCTGTTGCGCACATATTCTTTGGCACACGGATTACGCATACAAAAGTAAAATGTATTTATTTGTCTGATAAAAATATATTTATCTTTGAATGCATGTTCTTCGGTCTTAAGGGACAGAACTCAGATTAGGCAATGGGTATTCATTCTGTGAGTTATCGCTCTTTGTAACGTTCTTAAAAATTGAACTCGGCGGAGGAATCTAGACTTACTTTAATCTATTCTATGTTTTGTTAGGAATAGATTGTTATTGCTTCAGTATGTCTATGGCCCGAATCTATGTGTAGTTCTTGTCTATGTAGGACGAGTATGTCTTATATCTTGATATCTTAGTATGTTTAAGTGGAACTATTTTTCTTGTACTGTACTTTTGGGGTCAGGTGCTTTTCGGCGCATGAAGATACGGTAGGGGGTCCTTCGGTGTTAGAAAGCCTATGGCGGGAGTCATGTCGGAGACCTGCCCAAAGTTTGTGATCTCTTTTTGATTATGGGAACGAAGATAGTTTCTTCGGGGATTGCTAAATCCATGAGTTCCCTAGTGTTCATTCCATAACGCCAGGAGAAGAGCGTTTGTGCTTGCTAGTGTATTCTTATGTTAAGGTTTTGGTACTTTTGCTGACTTCGTTCATTCCTAGGCTTAAGATGGGCAGACGTTTACATGAATCTACCTATGTCAGTATGTCAGAACGACATATTATTTAGCAGCACTGATTATGTTTCTATACAGCAATTATGAGGACAGATTATGCTGATGCTTGTGGAAACTTTGATATTCATGAATTGAATCTTTATTGGAGCTTGGTCGTACATCGTTATGGTGAGCGATGTTTACAAGACTAGAAGCCATTTTGAAATGCTATGTATTGTCGATCATCTACCAGAGAACAGGGACGCCCTTATTATCCGATGATGATCAAGAGATCACACTTATGAAAGGAAAATCTATTCTTGGGTGATTTAACATTTGCTCAGAAGATATTTGCTGAATGCTATTTAAAGAAATCTCCGCTAGGGTGCAAGCTACACTTATGCTAAAGGAGGTTCTGTCTAGGAGTCACCGTAAACATTATTGATTAACTGACATGACTAGTCAGTAAGGCCTGATGAAGATTTGTTAAACATTATATATTAACTGACCCGATCAGTCAGTAAGGCCTGATGAATACTTATATGAGATCTGGAACTCTGAACGTTTGTATACTGATGTTCCATTGTGATTGTCCTCAACATGAATGCCAATTTATAATTGTACACCGTGGGTCAACAATATGCTATTGATGTCGACCTGTGTTCCTGTAACTGTACCCATTCTGTCAAGTGTGTGCGTCAAATTAAACTATTGAAACGTCTACAGTGGTCTGCATAAGTAACTTCTAGATACGTATGAATGAGTGTTTGAACCTTCAGTCAACTCCACAGAACAGTCACACATTCGCGTATTGACATTTATTACAACACTCATTGTCAACACTGTATTCTTGTCAGGGCCTCATTGTGTCCCAGGACAAGGTGACATGTATACCTGACACTGTGCTCGGTTGTTTGAGTTGACTATTCAGTCCCAGTACATCTTTACAACGTACACTGATAAAACACAGTATACAGCATCCTAGAATAACAGCCTTTATCACTATCACCATCAGAAAAACACGGTTTATCAGTGACCTCCGCTGTCCTCCACCATTTCATCTTCCTCAGAATTTTACCTGATGCCCTTGAGCCTTAAATCTCAACCCATCAAGTCAGATGAATAGTGTGTTAGGGAAGCGGAAGAATGCAAATTAATATTTTGCAACTGTACATCAATAAGCAGTTCATATATCTAAAATGCAAATGACGGCTGTTTGTGCCTTATAAAAAGTCGCTACTTTAGTTTCGTGCCCTTTCTCCTGACCTGAAGTTAATAAATCTTGTTAACCGGCGAACACGGCATCGTTTACTTTGGCGGGAAATATCAGCTGACTTTAACGTGAAAAAGCGTGAAATTAAAACCAGTTTAAGCGCATGCCTAATAAACGCAGGACTAAAATGATTTGCTAGAAAATAACTTGATGCAAAATACTATCTTTGTGTGGATTTTCATAGTTTTTTTTTCTTCATATTATTTGCTTTGTAGCAGCCGTAACAAAACAGTATCATCATTTGAAGAAAATATTACCGAGGGTGATGCATTTTCTAATTAAATATCTTAAAATCTATAGAGAACAGACAAAATCACACAAAAAATGTTGAGAAATTGAAGATTTTATCCACATAATTTCATCTTTGCAGCACGCCGCGTTAATGTAGGGTAGTCAATTTCATAGGTCAGAGATAACAAAAACAGAAGCATGAAGGGGCAAAAAGAATATGGACAAGAGAGATTAGGTATGAATGGGTGCATGTGGAAATGAAAGAGTTTGTGGGAGATGATGGACAAGGGCTAGAGACATCATTGGCAAGTTTTAACAATCTATGTGGTTTTATTTGTGTGCTCTTCAGTGACTACAAGAGTGAGGGCTTATTAACGAGGCATAATTATACCAGAAGATGAAGTATGGACCAACGGGCTGATCACCCGTTTGCCAGTCACTTTGATTACGGAAACAACAGCAAACGGATTGATTTGTCGTTGCCCTAAAGACGCCATTAGGCGTGATGGGAACAACGGCAAAGAAAATCTATTCGCTGTTGCCCTTAAGACGCCACTAGGCGTAATGGCCACTGACTGCTTTGCCGGTCGTTGGCTAAGGACGGAAGAAGAAGAAGAAGAATGAAGTATGGCTTAAAGTTGGGGTTAATCAAGGAAAAGGAAGTTTGAAAGTTACAGTGCCGGTAGAGAATTTGGAGAAATCAAAATATAAAACCAATACCATATTATGAGCAATAGGACACATAATAATATCAGAACATATAATAATTTAGAAATTTTTTTGAATTGTATGAAAGCTCAGATAGTCATTAATAGATTTGGAGTGGGAAGGGAAAAAAACGATTATTTTTTATATTCGAGGATTATGACTTAAAAAAAAAAAATGTATAGTTTGTCTGAGCTCAAGAAAATACACATGTCTTTGGTGCATCCAGCCGAATAAGATGATTAAGATATCAGTCCAACACAAAACTTTCAACAACAACAAATAACTGCCACAAATATAATCCATCGAAAGTTTATAAAGATCTCACAAAAGCAATCATTAGAGAACACTGATGCTTATAAAGAATAACGTTATCACGGACATAGCTTTATTGCTAGAGAACAGTTTAATATTTAAATCAATCCCAGCTGCAATATATATTTAACTCGCTCAATTAAGCTTTTGAGAAACTACACAACAACATCTCTCACAGTAAATCTATACGTCAAGAATCATCATTATTACAAAACATAAATACAGACAGACATGATTTTATTCAGAAAGCTCTTCCCCCAATAGGACAATTCCTAAACAGCGTATATCAGAAAAAAAAAAAACACTGCACAACCTGGATCAGAACTCATGGCTATGGAATGGGCATGCATGGAGAACAAGGTGGAGAATTTGTACATTCAACAGTATCTAAGATTGAAAGAAGAGCATGCAGGAATAAAAACGTAAGTTCACAGTAATCACAGTTGAAATTTATAATGGAAACGCATTTGCTACAAATTTCTTCATCTATCAATGTACAAATTCCCGTCAGGAGAAAACGAAAGCGTGAATGATCTAACCAGAGAAATTTTGGGGGCCAGGGCAAATATATACAGCGTATTTGTATGTATAATATTGTAAATGTTAATAATCATATCTCTGATACTGGTGTGCATATTCATATAATAAATTATATCATTTTAACACTATTTCCGCATTTTTATTTACAATTTGCAGCATCTACAGTGTTACTTTTTAAAGTCTCAATGTAAGTTAATGCTCTCGCACTCTGTATAGTACAGAGTAATAGAAATTTAACTAAAATTAATTACTTGTCAATTCATCTTTGGATAATTCCTATTTGAAGCATACTGTTAAAAAATTTCAGCGATGTACATTTTCTATAACATGTCTATTTTATATTAATGTATAAATTGAGTACAGGTTATCTATACTATTAATGTCATTGGGTAACAATGATGACGTATTAAAACTTGAAAAAAAAAAATTACTTTTTGCCCTTGTTTTAGACTCTCATATCTTCTGTTCATTTTTTAACAGCAACTTAGCGTAACATACCAACTATAACTAAAAGCCACTTTAAAACTAGAGTTTCCAACGATAAATTTGCAGTGAACGTTTAATTACCCCATATCGAATGTCTAGAGCACTGATACTGGAATTCCCGAACGCAGGTAAGAATTTGACCTTGTGACCCGAACAGTAGCTTGATCCAACGCTGGTAACTAAAAGCGCGTGGGCATACCGCTGTGAAATATGAAATAATAAAATGTACATGTTGCAACTTACCCAAATAGATTGGGTGAATTAATATATCCAGACTTTGATGCACAGAAAGACCGTACGATGTCTTGCAACTATGTAAAATGCAGTTGTCCGTCGGTGAGTTAATATTTTTTACTATTTTAACACTAGAAGTTTTACTATTTTTTAATTTTATTTTACAAGATACTTCTAGTAGCTTCGGTCTGTCCTATACTGGAATCCTTATTACTACGGTACTCATATTCTTGCTGTCAATGATCTCCCGACGAAGGTAAGAAATGCAGTTGGGGAAACTTCAAAATGCTCTCGATTTGATTAAATTTAAAATTGCCCACGCAAGAAATGTAACCTTGTAGGGTTCTCTTGGGTGAAACCCAATCATAATTACGTATAGGTCAAATTCTAATTTTAAACCAACCACAAGTATGGCGTCTGATTTTTTAGCAAACTCTCCCCTTCTCATCCCCATGAAAATTATGGCACGGCCATATAAGGTAATGCCATTTAAGAGTTACAGTTACCCGAAACATTATATCATACGACTTGCATTATTATTATATCTGATACATCTTTTCCAAGGTTGTTATAATCCAGACAACCGTAAGGTTGGGCCGTATTTTTGCATGCCGCACGCCATGTTATCTCTTAGACGACCATCTGTTTCACCACTATCAGACTCATTAACCAGACGAGCGGAAGTAATTGGTTTGGTTTTAAGAACTATCTTCATTGCACACGGACAACTCCATCAGTGCTCCGATCTACTCCCTCAGATCACACAAGGAGGATCTCAGCACAGTGCACGAACTCCGTAGCACCGGCGAGAATCGCAATGTGTGTATGTAGGAATCATAATTCTATAAATATTTTTGTGGCCTTACCGTCTACTCTTTACGATTTCCAACTGCGCGGAAAGTAATTATGCAATCTAATGTGGGGATAGATGACGTCATACATTATTGCTGGCGTCTTATGCAAACAAGTCACGGTGGTATTGTTCCCCGTCTTCGCTACACGCCGACATCCACAAAGAAAAGATACACAGATCAGGAATGTGACAAGGTGGTAAACTACATGGTGCCAACCCAAGAATTAGATAATCATAGGTAGATGAAGGCGAAGAGTAAGATAATGAAACGAAAAAAAGGAACAATCACAGTGCAGGGTAGCAAAGATGGTCACAGAAAAATTAAGAACTGAATTATGACTGTCGTCACACATATATATGGGAACATCTTAAACACTACGGCCTATAGGATTACCGTAATCTGTTTCTTAATATGGCCAACTCCAGCTTTTAAAAAAAAATTGATCCTGTTTGACGTGCATCGATTTAGCTTTGTTTACAAATGTATTTCCCGCGATTTCTTTTAAAAAAAAACTCCTTTTTAATCTGCTATGCAAGTATATTCAATTCAGAATGTTAAAAGATAATTGAAATTGAAGCTTAACAAACTAATTAAAAACAACCTATAATTTCCCAACATCTTTGAGGACCACTAGTAGTCATGTCGCGGATCACAAGCAGAGCATTCTGTTAATATAACCAACTTGAGGTATGAATCTGGTACATTGTATTTTTCATCCAGATATCTAAATTACGCGCAGAACCGGCTGAAAAGCCCGGCAGACTATATTTAAACGCAGTCCGGTGTCAAGTTGCTCCGATCTACTTTCATTCTCAGTAGATGTTTAATGGAATTCGGTCATACAACCTGCTCTGGTCGGGGTCGATCGTCAAAAAGTGCAGTAAGTTATACACTGTTAACTTAGAAAGAATGTGTGGCCTCAAGTTGCACTGACATGTCATCTGTCTTTATTTGTCGTGTTGTGAAGCGTAGCGGATAGCTGAAGTTTGCCTTCTTGAGCCAAGTGTGTATAAAGAAAATAGTACTGGCTGCGGTGAGCCCTTGTTGCTGTTAGATACGTGTGTTATGTCGTCTATCCATCTGCCATTTGGTCGTCACTGTGTTCTGAAACATATTTTATAGTGTTGTAGGCACAGGGCCGTAGATACGGGGAAAAGGGGGGGGGGGGGGGGTGGGGGTGGTGGTTTCAAACCCCCCCTCCCTCCTTTCAGGGTTTGGTGAAAAACATTTGTGGGGAAATTATACTGTACCAAACATGTTTTGTGCCGAAGTTATTTTATTAACCCCCCCCCCCCCCCCCCCCCCCCCCCCCCGGTCCCCTCCTTTTTAAACAAAAAAATTAAGTCCTATCTAAGGCCCTGTGTAGGTATGTAGTGTAGGGTGGCCAGACGTCCGGATTTGGCCGGATTTGTCCGGCCTTTTTGCGACAAAACTGAGCGTCCGGCCGGATTTTTTAAAAATGTTGAAATATCCGGCTTTTATGTGATTGGCTAA
Organism: Oreohelix idahoensis; assembly: GCA_024509875.1. Classification (NCBI taxonomy): domain Eukaryota; kingdom Metazoa; phylum Mollusca; class Gastropoda; order Stylommatophora; family Oreohelicidae; genus Oreohelix; species Oreohelix idahoensis. The sequence continues at coordinate 1,834,953 of JAMPIV010010027.1, forward strand.
ATTACTTTTTCTGAGTACAGAAATTCTGTCAGAATTAAGAATTTTTGTCTCCGCAAAATCGACGGATCGCGCAAATTGCCAACAACACTAGCGTAAGTTGTCATGTTGTTCAATAGTTTATAATGGATTACTATCGTATTTTAACCCAGGTTAAACGTTGTTTAGGTTTATTGGCATTTGTTAAGGGAAAATATAACAGACAAAACGGCATGAATAAGAACTTGGGGCTGGATTTAGTCAATTATAACTTCGTTGTCTATTGCAAATTACAAATAATATTAACCTTAGTTCGTACTGCTTTTACATTTATTGCAATGTTTTTATTATGAAAAAACGAGTAGTTACTAGTATAGTAATGGGTTTGTTAAAATTAAAACCTCGTCTGTTGCATTTTACAAATAATTTTAACATCGAATGTACCATTGATTAGGGGCATTATATTATATTTATGTTACAGATACCCGCTCAAAATGCCAAAACGGAAGTGTGTGTTCACGGATGAAGTGAAAAAAAAAATTTTCAGTGATTTTCCAGTGGTCGACAAGAGTATGAAGCAGAATGTCTTGTATGCAGAGGCGGCACATTTGTATCAGTAGCAAATAAAGGTGCAGCTGATTTAAAAAAAAAACAAAAAACATATAGAAACAGAAAAGCACAAGAAAGCACCTGCGTCTGAATGTTTGCAATAAAAACTGACATTTTTAAATAAAGAAATAAGCGAGGAAAGGTTTGAAGTTGCCGCGGCCGAGGGTGATTTTGCTTTTCATACCGTAAAACATTACAACTCTTTCAGATCAATGGATTGTACTTCAGTGTTACTCAAGAATGCTTTCCACGATTCAGAAATTGCCAGCAAATTCTCATGTGCCAAAACCAAAACAGCTGCTATTATCATTTCTGTGACCGCACAACATTCTACTGAAGCAGCTTTGGAAGCACTGTAGGAAAGATTCCATTAAAGGCACTCTACTTGTGCAGTACAATTTCAAGGAGCTTTCATGCTCTGATTTCTATGCATATTTAAAACGTAGCCCAACTTTGTTGAAGAAGATTTTATCATCAGAAAAATATAAGTAGGCACAAAATCAATGTGATTTTATTAGCTTATTGTTTGGATGTAAAAAAAAATATGTTTCAGCGTCTTGTAGTTATTGAACAAAGGTGTTCTACTTTTTATCCTACTTTTTACAAATATTGTCCTCCCTTGTCCTCCTTTTTATGACAAAAAATGGCATTTGTCCTCCTTTTTGTGTTGAACAATATGGACACCCTAATGTAGTGGTAACTTATCGGACTCCACGCTAATGAGATGGCCAAACAACTTTATTTTCTGTCTCTCTATGTACTTGATACGTGATGTAGTATCTTCAGGTTTTTTTACGTCATCACTTCTCATAGGGAGCCGCGCTGGTGTAGTGGTTACCAAACTGCGCTGGCGACAGGGTGACCCAGGATCAAACCCGGGCGAGAACATTTGAAGATTTTTCGTCGACTGGGATTTGGACTGGATTAACTCGAGCCCTAGCGAGATCATTTGAAGCAGTGTCGTCGACCAGGGACTGGCGGCTCCTGAGTCGACCCAGCTCTAATGGGTACCTCCGAAATCGGCGAGTATCTGCCTGAATGGCGAGGGACACCTGTCTCTGTACAAAAAAAAAAAAAAAAAAAAAAAAAAGGGATACTCACATAAAAACCAGTCTCAGGTTAACCTGAGATTTCGCAAAAAAAAAAAAAAAAAAATCACTTCTCATCTCGTAGGATGTGATTTTCCTCTCCTGTGCTGTGGCTAGGGACCATTTTTTGACACTGGCAGCAAAAAGTTGACAAGAATATATTATTTATCAGCTATTAATTAGTTTCCATACTGATATTGGGATGTTTGAGTATCGGTGACAGTTGCTAAGTAATTGCACATGGCTTTTTGACATCTTGTTTTAATTTACGTCATCAAGTATATAATTATGTCTCTAGCGAACCACGAATCCAACTGTTTGACACTGTTTTGAGATATCAAGATAGGCTCTAATAGATGGACGGAAGGACAGAGTGACGATGTCGAGTTTCTCTCATGCGCTGTCATTCAAAACAAGTGCACTCTGCTAAAACAGCGCAGATAACGTTGGCTTAGCAACGTTCGCCGCATGGAAGATGGTCGTATCCCTAAAGATATCATCTATGGACAACTAGTAGATGATAAAAGAACAGCCAGGCGACCAGAGCTGAGGTTCAAAGGTGTGTTCAAGAGAGACATGATGGCGCTGGACAAAAGACAAGTATCCTAGAAGGACGAAGCTGCCGACCACGACAAGTGGAGTTGCTCATTACTACCAGCAGGTAGTTATTCACATAGACTAGTGCAGCTTGACCGCAATGTCAGAGCGATATTTGCTGCAAAGTGTTCGCGCGTATTATACAGATCTTTGCACTTGTGCCATACGTAAAGCCAAAAAAAAAAAAAAAATGCCATAGATCCTTATTCTCCATTGTATGAGTTATTCAAATAATTTTCTTTATTGTACGAGTTATTGAAAACGTATTTATGTCGTGCGCGTAATTCGCATACGAAATAGTTTCGCTAGCTGTTTCAAAAGAATTCAGGAAATCTTTACGAAAAGTGTGCATTCGTTAAGGGAATTGAATACGTTTAATGTTTCGGGTTTCATAAGGGCTCTTGTAAATAAATAAAGGGAGAAAAAGATAAAAACGGAAGGAAAGTTGATATCAGATAACTTAAATATAATTTAAACACAACATTTTTATTCTCTTGTTTGCAAATCGAATGTCACACAGATTTAGTTATAAAATATTATTTAATTGTTCTATAAAATCTTTCATTATTTTTATGTAATTTCATTAGAAATTATAATCAAATTTCGGATGGAACAGTCTGACTTTCAGTTCAAATGTTTGATTTAGTCAAGAGGATGCGCGTATAACCAAATATTTATCAAAATGCGTTCACAGGCACGCATTTTTGTCCACCAGGTTTGGACATTCTTTTGTGTTGGGAGAATAAAGCTTGGCGTTTTGTAAATAAAACACATCTTCTGTGGCAAAGATATTTTAATAATGATTAATGTAATATCACGTTATGTGACGCACTGAATGGCGGGCGGCTTAGCGAAAAGAAATATTTGGCTATTGTACAGGCTGTCTTTCACACAGATTTCCCTTTCAGGAAGCTTACTTCAGTTTTAATGCTATATGCAAGAGCTTTACGAAGTAAGATACACTCAACACCTGATGTGCGCGAGGGTTCTGTTCTTTGTAAACCTCGCGTACATGAAATTCACGTAAATGGAGCTTAAGAAGCTATGGGAAACGATGGGTTAGGTTACAGCCTCGGGTACAGCGTCATTTATGTACTTTTTAAAAATGTTGTAATATTAATGTAACTATGCAAGGGACCGTAAGTAGTATACAATGTTCTTTACGACGCGGATTCAGGAGGATGCGCATGACTTTTATATAAGGAAATACTCCGATCGATATCAGGAGGGTGCGCTTCAGGAGGATGCGCGTGACTTTTTATATAGCGATATATATTAGCCGGGGTGACTTCCTCTGACGATCAGGTTGCGTCCTGTGGTCCTAGAATAGTTCGATAATGGCGGGCGTGTAGGTATTGTGTTGTTGTGTGTTGTTTATTTATGTTTTACATACAATATTTATACGTACAAACAGTTATACGATATATATTTACATATATTACAATATATATATATATATATATATATGTATTACAACAGTTATACATAGAAACGACTCGTAGTGTGGTGGTGTGTTTGGTTGTAGGTCTCTTAATTGTGTGATGTAGTTGGCGAGGCTGCCGACTCGTGGGGTGTGTTGGGGTATGGGTTTTTGTGTATACAATATTTATATATGGAAGTGAAGTGTTAGAAACCTGACTTTACTGGGACCAGCATCGAGAGGTGGGAGTGAAGTGTTAGAGACCTGTACTAGGTCTAGCATCGAGAGGTGGGAGCATCGAGAGGTGGGAGTGAAGTGTCGATTCCGCAGGAGGAGTGTCAGGTGGTGGCGCATGACTTTTTAAATAGTAATATATATGTTACGTGCAGTCTTTGATATCTTACAATATTATACATTGGTATACTTGTTATGTTCGCAAATATTTTGTAAACAAAATAGTGCTTAAGGAAAAGTCATTATTGAGTTACTTCCCTTGAAAGTTGTGTCGGCTCTTTCGATCGAACTCCGCGGATGAGTCCAGTTTTCTGCGATTTATTCTTCATTTGGGTAGTAATAGATTGTTCTTGCTTCAGAATATCTATGGCCTGAATTTATGTGTATTGTTTGTCTGAGTAGGACGAGTCTGTCTTATATCTGTATATCTTTACATATCTAAGTCGAACTATATGTTCTGTTGTCTCTAGAGAGGTCAAAGGCTATTCGGCGGATGTGTCGCTAGGGTGTGGTGTGATTTGGCTTCGTCCTGATAGGGACTGTGTTTTCTATGTCGGCTTGTCGCCGGGGAAAAAGTGATCTCAGTACTTGTGGGGAAAGTGATAGTCGTCTAGACCTATCGTGTATGCTTTACCCCAGTGTTTAGTTGTATTGCCAAGGAATGGCAGAATCATATTTCTGATACCAAGGTAATAATAGATACTCTTATGAACTCTCGTACGAAGCCACCATTTTCGATAGGTACGATTTGAATGTCTAAGAGAATATATTTGACTCGATGAAAACGACTTCGATTCCTAGCAGCACTATATCCTGTATTGTTTATAATCTGACGTGCTTTGTCAGTGAAGTCAGTTGATATATATATGGGCAATACTGAATGCTTGGCTACTGACAGTCCATTATAATATTATTCTACATGAGTGCCCATGTAACATAACATTGCAAGACCAGTTATCCACTGTACCATGATGTATTATGCCAACCTGTGATTTGTCACTATCTGTGCTGTCGAGTGTGTACGTCCAATTAAACTTTAGTAAAGGTACACAGTCGTTGGTGTCGATGACTTCCAGCCATACATGAGTGTGAGAAAAGAACATTTGTCAACACCACGAACCCTTATTATAATTCGCACATTATACACTCAATCCATGTCTACACATCACTGCGTAGGTCAAGTTGACATTCCATACTCGAACCACGAGCAACACAACAAAACAGTATTTAATTCTGGTGATGTTCGAGCGAGCTTCAGATTTCCCAGCATGTCTCTTGCTCAGGGCAAGGGTCTTGTATTAAGAGTTTATCAACCGTTGATGCTGACCTTTGTCTTCCAGCACACACCCATCATTAACACCACTGATTGCTGGGATTGTAGCACTGGTTTGTGTACACTACAGTGGAGCAAACAACACCTTACTTTATCAACTGGTGGACCAGCTTTCTGGGTTTGACCTCGCAGAATTTCAGAAGTCAACAGATTACCGATACCAGAGCGTTTCCTGTGGCTGATACGACACACTTGCAGTATTGGTTTGCTATTTGTCAACACTTCGTCACGTGACCTGTCAAGTGAATGCAGTATGTAGGTCAGCGTTGTTGACATTTTTACATTAGACATTACAGAGTTTCACAGAACAGTTGGATCAATTCTTGTCAATATTAACAGGAAGACAGTATTAGTGAACTAAGAAGTCCTATTTTCATCGATGGATCTTCTTGTTTTTCTGTAGATGAACTTTAATATTTAAGGCCAGAATGTTTAATTGAATAAAGTGGCAGTTTGTTTGTTTTCATAAAAATAACTTTGCCATTACTGTAAGACTGAGCCTATTTTGCAACACATACTATCATACACATAATTTATATATATTTATGTTTACATGTTATTTGTTTGTATAGTATGTTAGTTTCTATGTCAGCGGGTTGTGTTTAAGGTTGGGCGGCGTCCTCACAACAGAATATCCCACGTCATAGAGGGTCCGTTGTGGGCGTTTTCTATAGGTGCAATTTTCTTGATTGAAAATTTGCTGCGACAACTGTTGCTTTTGTGTTAGCTGTGAAGACTGTAATTATTGTTATTTTTGTAATATTTCTTTGTTCTTTAGTTTTGTTTTGATTTGTTTGTAATTTGTTGGTCTAACCTTTTCTATCTTTCAGTTCTATTCACAATTTATATTCATATATTGTGACGTCATTTGTGTTGTTATTCTTTGCAGATTCAGTGATTATTTTCATTGATTTCCCTATTTGATTTATTTTGATTTCTGCAAACGTTCTTGTATTGTCAGTCCTATTTGTACTTTATGTATTCTGTTGGTTGACATATGTTTTATATAGGTATATTTCATAATACACAATTGCCTGTGCATTGCACTTGGATTATGGTATAAACCAGTACCTGATTATTATTACTGTTATACAAGACCTTATTAAGGCTTGTGACCCACAGATATTGGGATAGTATACTGATTAATCAAGTCATTAAGAACTTGTGGTATTATTATTGGTTCAGGTGATTAGTATTATTGTTAGACATCATGTCTACATTAGAATACTTCATTACACAAGGGAAAGCCCTTGATAAGACTGGTCAACAATTAGAACAATGGGCTGTTGCTCAATATGACAAAGCATTAGCTGCAGAAGAAAGAAAAACTATGGCTGAAGAGAAAAGATTAGAAAGAGAAGCTGAGGCTGCTGCTGAACAAAAGAAATTGCAGATGCAGGTGGAGGAAAGGAGATTTGAAGCTGAAAAAAAAAATTAGAAAGAGAAGCTGCTGCTGAACAAAAAAGATTAGACCGTGAAGCTGAACAAAAAAGATTAGACAGTGAAGCTGAACAAAAAAGATTAGACAGGGAAGCTGAACAAAAAAGATTAGACAGTGAAGCTGAACAAAAAAGATTAGACAGGGAAGCTGAACAAAAAAGATTAGACAGGGAAGCTGAACAAAAAAGATTAGACAGGGAGGCTGAACAAAAAAGATTAGATGCTGAAGAGAAAAAAGCAATAAGAGAACATGAATTTGAGTTAGAGAAATTGAGATTGACAAGTATGAGTAATGTTAATCAGGCATCTAGTGGTAATGGTAAACCTTCTACTTACAAGGTTAAGGTTCCACCGTTCAATCAGTCCAGTGACGATATTACATTCTGGCTGGATAGATTTGAACGTTCTTGTCGTACACATAATGTGGATAAATCACAATACGCTAATCAATTATCAGAAAACTTGAAAGGTGAATCTTTGACTAGATTATGCCTTGTAGGAGAAGCAGATAAGGATAATTATGATGTCATTAGGGCGGCTTTGATAAAAAAATATCAGCTAAGTGAGGAAGGCTATCGCCTTTTATTTAAAACGATGGTGCCTGAGACGGGTGTAGAATTCTCAGAATTCACTGCAAAGGCACGTCTCACAGTTGATCGTTGGATTGAGCTTTCCAAAACAGAAAAAACGTATGAAGGACTTATGGATTTGTTGCTCAGAGATAAGATTATGTCATGTGTGAACAAACCTTTCCTTGAATTTATACATGAGCGTAAACCCAAATCTCTAAAAGAAATGGAAGAATATTGTTCCCAATATGTCACTGCACACCCCGACGTGACTTTTGGCAACACTAAGATTAAGGAGAGTATGCCAGTTGCTTCAGCAACACCATACAATCCCAATTATTCACACAGATTTCAGGGACCTCAAAACAGATTTGATAAAAAAGGTAACCATAATAGTTATCAAATCCAAGGTAACCAATCATTTCAGGGTTCTTCTTCAAAGAACTGGAGACGAGCTGATAGCTCTCGACACAGGGGTGGTCATAATTATAGGAATTTCCGTAGAGGAAGTAATTATAGAAACTATCAGGGTTATCCGTCTTGGAGTCAACAAGATCATAATTACAGAGATACTCATTATAATGAATATGATAATGGTAACCAAGGGAACTATGACTCAAACCCAAATAGGGGTTACAATAGAGGTAACAATAACTACAGAGGTGATAATAACCGAGGTAGATCTCAATACAAAAGACATAAACCACATTTTCAGGCAAACTCTGCACAACAAGAGTCCAATGAAGCCTATAAACAGAGTAAAGATAATAATGATGCTAGTAATATGGCATGTGCCACTTTTGATTTTGGGAGAGCATCTCAGTGCCCCCAATGCAAAACGTTATTTGAGCCAACCACAGTGTCTACTTTAAGCTGTGGCCATCCTCTTCCTGCTCTTCCGGCATCAGTCGCGCATGATGGAAGAGGTTCTCTTGTCTTACATAAGGGTTTGGTGAATAACAATCCAGTCTCTGTGCTATTTGATTCTGGATGCACCACAATTGGTGTTAGGCAGTCACTCGTAGATCCTTCCCGTGCCACTGGACAAGTAGTCAAATGTGTAACATTTGGCGGCACATTAGAGAAATACTCTACTGCTATCATTAGGATTGCTACTCCTTTCTTTACAGGAGATGTACACGCATGTCTTCTTCCGAATCCGATCGCTGACCTCATCATCGGTCGCATTCATGGAGTCAAAGAATGCACTCCGCAACAAATTTCCACGTGGGAAAGGCAAAACATGCAGATTGCTAACGCTGTAGTCACTAGAGCTCAGGCTCTTAATATGCCTCAAACTTCATCTACTGAGGATAATGAAGTGCATAACCAAGATAATCCCTTGGTAATTTCTCGTGACTCGTTTATAAAACAGCAAGAAGATGATCCCACTCTGAAGAAATTCTTCATTCTTGCAACTAAAGGTGATCCGAATAAAGACACAAGTCGTAAATCGTGGATTACAAAGAAGAATGGCGTACTTGTACGTATGGTTCAAGACTCCATTACGTCAAGTCATTCTCAAATCCTGGTTCCCAAGAATTTGAGAGTTAAAATTTTGCAGCACGCTCACGACTCTCAGTGTGCTGGACACATGGGTTTTTCCCGTACTAAGTCAAGAGTCCTTGCGGCTTTCTTTTGGCCATTGGTAAACAAGGACATACGGATTTATTGTCGATCTTGTAAAGTATGTCAGGAAGTTAAATCCAAAGGTCCACGGCATGCTGCACCCATTCAGGCGGCGGACATTCCTATTCGGCCGTTCAAAAAATGGCCATAGACATAATTGGTCCATTTAAGATCAAGTCTGCCAGAGGACATCAGTTTATCTTGACGTGTGTTGATATGTGCACACGTTGGCCAGAGGCTATTCCTCTGAAGAGCATTACTACTGCTGATATTGCAGATGCTCTTTGGCTTATATTTTCTCGTCTGGGGTTCCCCGGAGAGATATTGTCAGACCATGGCACCCAACTAATATCAGATACCATGTCTCAAGTAATGTCTACTCTGCAGATAGATAGATCTTTAAGTAGTATCTACCATCCAATGTCTAATGGTATGGTCGAACGCCTTAATAGAACACTTAAAAACTTACTGGGGAAGATAACTGAGGATCATCCTCAAGACTGGGACAGAGTTTTACCTGCGGCCCTCTTCGCTTACAGAGAGGTACCCAATGAACATACGGGATTTTTCTCCCTTTGAACTCGTCTTTGGCGCGCGTCCGCGTGGCCCTATGTCGTTGCTTCACGATCTCATTACATCTGACAATATTGACGATGACACAAAGTCATCCTACGAATATGTCATCGCGTTGAGACAAAAAATTATCGAAGCATGCAAATTAGCAACTTCTTCTTCTGAATTTGCGAAACAGAAGGCAAGGCAATTTGCCAATAAGAAGAGATGCTTACGACAACTTTGTCCTGGTGACAAAGCATTTGTATTACTACCTTGTAGGGAAAACAGATTACTTATTTCTTGGAAAGGTCCGTACGATATAATATCGAAAATTTCCGATGTCGACTATATTGTCGATATTGATGGGAAGCATAAAACCTTCCACATCAATATGCTTACGGAATTCCATGAACGTCCGGATTATTTGCAACCCATTTTCCAAGCAACGGACAATTCTCCAGTACCACATGGTCATTACTCATCACTGTCCGTGATACAGGATGAGGAAACAAGTTTTTCAGATGTAAATCTTCCTCTTCCAATGATCCCACTTCATTCTAGTGAATCATGGAAGAACGTTACTGTCTCTCCTGATTTGTCTCTAGGAGAACAGCGACAAGTTTCAACTATGTTGCAAACATTTCAGGATGTACTCACTGACATCCCTGGACAAACGCATGTCATTGAACATGACATTGTTCTAACTGACCATACTCCTATTAGGGTTAGACCTTATCCTATACCTATACATTTTCAAGCACAGGTCGAGAAAGAGTTGGATGAGATGATAGATTTGAAAATAATCGAACCATCCACCTCTGCATATTCTTCGCCGATGGTTATTGTTCGTAAAAAAGACAATAACATACGTCTTTGCGTTGACTATCGAAAATTGAATCAAGTAACGAAGTTCGATGCCGAACCTATGCCTTTACTGGAAGAGCTACTTACTCGACTCTCCAAATCTCATTTTTTCACTAAACTAGATTTGTCTAAAGGATATTGGCAAGTTCCTTTATCTGAACGCGCCAAACCTCTCACGGCTTTTTCAACACCTAGAGGTTTGTTCCAATGGAATTTTATGCCTTTCGGTCTTATGAACGCACCAGCTACATTCGTACGCATGATGCGCCGAATCCTATCTTATCGGTCAGATGTCATTGCATATCTAGACGACATCTGTCTTTTCAGCGATACTTGGGAAGATCACTATTCAGGGTTAGATGAATTGCTGTCTACTTTGCGTGAGCACAACCTGACAGCGAAACCCTCTAAAGCCTATATTGGTTTTAGCGAAATTTCTTTCCTAGGCCACCGAGTTGGTCATGGTTTCCTAAAGACAGAGGACCATAATACTAGTAAGATACTTAACATCTCAATCCCTAAGACTAAAAAACAGGTGAGAAGTCTGTTAGGTCTTATTCAATTTTATGGCAGATTCATTCAGAATCTATCCTCTATCATGGCACCTCTCTCAACACTTCTAAAGAAAGGTTCGCCTAATGTGGTCCACTGGTCTCAGGAATGCCAATGCTCTCTGGATAAGATTAAAACATTGTTTTCAACACCACCTATTTTAGTGCTACCTACTAAAGATAAGACATTCGTTCTTCGTAGTGACGCTTCATCCACTGGGATTGGAGCGGCACTAATGCAAGAGTACTCTGGAACTCTGCATCCTGTAATGTATATTTCCAGAAAACTTAATGCGGCAGAAAGGAATTATTCGGTTTTAGACCGTGAGCTATTAGCTATGGTTTGGTCGATCCTCAAACTACAGAGATTCCTTCTAGGCGCACATTTCATAGTAGAAACCGACCAAAAAGCTCTTACTGCTATACAGAGTAAGAATTTGAAGAGCTCGAGGTCTATTCGATATGCAATTGCTCTTCAACCTTTTCATTTCTCTGTGCGAGCTATTCGTGGATCAGATAATGTGATGGCAGACATTCTGTCAAGATGCCCACATGATTCCACATAACTATTAGGGCTTAGACTTCTTGACATGTCTAGTTCTATAGTAGTTCCTTTTCTATATCATGATAGATACACATTTGTAATTTAATAATATAATGATTGTATCACTACATAGCGGTTCATTGATGTTTATTCACCGCTGTGCTTTGATGATTTTTTCTTCATAAATCATAAATTTAAGATATCTAATACGAAATGATGATATGAATTTTTTAGGCATTGTGTAATTGCCAGAATTGTATTATACTTTGATGACACCTTCCTGGAAAAATATACTTGTAGAGAAATAATTTCTCTCAGTTTATGAGACACATTCTCACCAGTCGCTCCATAAGTCGACTTAGCCTCATATTAGGCGTTATAGGTATTCCTGATATTTTCATCTGCGCATTATTCATGCGTTGTGAGCCTATTGTACGTTGCTCCTAGATGTATTTCAAAAAAAAAAAAAAATGTTCCATTTTTTTTTCCCCGGGAGGTGTGGTAAGACTGTTACGTGCAGTCTTTGATATCTTACAATATTATACATTGGTATACTTGTTATGTTCGCAAATATTTTGTAAACAAAATAGTGCTTAAGGAAAAGTCATTATTGAGTTACTTCCCTTGAAAGTTGTGTCGGCTCTTTCGATCGAACTCCGTGGATGAGTCCAGTTTTCTGCGATTTATTCTTCGTTTGGGTAGTAATAGATTGTTCTTGCTTCAGAATATCTATGGCCTGAATTTATGTGTATTGTTTGTCTGAGTAGGACGAGTCTGTCTTATATCTGTATATCTTTACATATCTAAGTCGAACTATATGTTCTGTTGTCTCTAGAGAGGTCAAAGGCTATTCGGCGGATGTGTCGCTAGGGTGTGGTGTGATTTGGCTTCGTCCTGATAGGGACTGTGTTTTCTATGTCGGCTTGTCGCCGGGGAAAAAGTGATCTCAGTACTTGTGGGGAAAGTGATAGTCGTCTAGACCTATCGTGTATGCTTTACCCCAGTGTTTAGTTGTATTGCCAAGGAATGGCAGAATCATATTTCTGATACCAAGGTAATAATAGATACTCTTATGAACTCTCGTACGAAGCCACCATTTTCGATAGGTACGATTTGAATGTCTAAGAGAATATATTTGACTCGATGGAAACGACTTCGATTCCTAGCAGCACTATATCCTGTAGAATGCAGTCAATTGTTCATGATCAAATCTACAGAGCAATGAAAGATTTAATGAATGACTAACTTTAGGACAGATTCATTATCTGTATCCAAACGTGAGTGACAGCTCACGAGTGAAGCCATCTTGGAACCAAAACATGTAGTGACTTTCAAGAAGAGAAAAGGGATGCCCGTATTATCGCTTGATTAGTCCAGAGATCACTGCTACACATGAGAACCCATTGCTAGCGGTTCAATATTATTATATGAAAAAACTGTGCTGAACCTTATGTTAAAGAATCTTCGCTAGACGAGATGAGGTAGAAGCCATCTTGGATATTGTTTATAATCTGACGTGCTTTGTCAGTGAAGTCAGTTGATATATATATGGGCAATACTGAATGCTTGGCTACTGACAGTCCATTATAATATTATTCTACATGAGTGCCCATGTAACATAACATTGCAAGACCAGTTATCCACTGTACCATGATGTATTATGCCAACCTGTGATTTGTCACTATCTGTGCTGTCGAGTGTGTACGTCCAATTAAACTTTAGTAAAGGTACACAGTCGTTGGTGTCGATGACTTCCAGCCATACATGAGTGTGAGAAAAGAACATTTGTCAACACCACGAACCCTTATTATCATTCGCACATTATACACTCAATCCATGTCTACACATCACTGCGTAGGTCAAGTTGACATTCCATACTCGAACCACGAGCAACACAACAACACAGTATTTAATTCTGGTGATGTTCGAGCGAGCTTCAGATTTCCCAGCATGTCTCTTGCTCAGGGCAAGGGTCTTGTATTAAGAGTTTATCAACCGTTGATGCTGACCTTTGTCTTCCAGCACACACCCATCATTAACACCACTGATTGCTGGGATTGTAGCACTGGTTTGTGTACACTACAGTGGAGCAAACAACACCTTACTTTATCAATATATTAGCCAAGGTGACTTCCTCTGACGATCAGGTTGCGTCCTATCATAGTTCAAGTATGGCGTGTTGTTGTTGTGTTATGTGTTACAACAGTTAGACAACAGTTATACGATATATATTTACATATATTACAATATTTAGTTATACATATATTTAGACATATATTACAACAGGTAGACTATATGACAACAGTTAGACATATATGTACATATATTACAATATTTAGTTATACATATATTTAGACATATATTACAACAGTTAGACAATATTTAGTTATACATATATTTACATATAATACAGGGAGCCGCGCTAGCGTAGTGGTTACAACACCGCTCTGGCGACCGGGTGATCAAGTATCAAACCCGTGCGACGGCATTTGAGGTTTTTTCGTCGACCGGGATTTAGAATGGATTAACTCGAGACCTGGCGAGGACATTTGAAGGAATGTCGTCGACCAGGGATTGGCGGCTCCTGAGCCGACCCAGCTCTAATGGGTACCTCCGAAATTGGTGAGTATCTGCCTGAATGGCGAGGGACACCTGTCTCTGTACAAGAAAAAAAAGGGATACTCACGTAAAATCAATGTCAGGTTTGACATTAATAATAACCTGAGATTTTGCCTCGAGTATTAGCGGGCGTACGAAAAAAAAACATATATTACAATATATATTACAACAGTTATACATACATAGGTAACAAAGATTTTAGTTAATAAATTTTATTTTTCAGATAACAATATCATATATTGGCATTGTACAATATTAGCAAATAGCAGTAACACATAGGAGTATATAGTGGTATTGTACAGTATTTATATGGTAACACATATGATCACATATTGGAAGACGGGAGGTGTGTACAGTATTTATATGAGTAGGGGTACATATTGGAAGACATAAAATGTAATATCACAGTTATGTTCTAGGCTGCAGACCAGACCAATTATAGAGGGAGGGGAGTTGTTATTGTCATCGTAAAAAAGGACAGAGAGGTGCGTGTACGTGTGATGTTGTATTGTGTTGGGTGTGTGTTGTGTACAGAGTGGAAGAGATATATTTTTTGGGTAGGGAGTTTATGTGTTGTATTGTATTGGGGTGATGAATCATGGGTGTGTGTTCGTCTGTAGGTATCTGTGTGGTATGGTTTTTGGTTGGTGTACATAGTGGAAGAGAGATAGTTTTTTGGGTAGGGAGTTTATGTGTTGTATTGTATTGGGTTTGTGTTGTATTGTGTGGTATGGTATTTGGGGGTGTACAGAGAGTTTAGATGTTGAGTGGAGATGTGGTGACATTGTCAGCATGCACCTGTCTCTTGATGTAGAAATAAGACAGGGCATTTCTGTGTTGTTCATATGTATATATGGCGGAGTTGTGTGTTCTGAACCCGACATTTTCCCCGTCCTGTGCTTGTTGGGTGTTGAGGACTTCTAAAAAGGTATTTTTGTCTATTTTATTGTGGTGTTTGTTGAGGCCTTTAGTCGTAGTCTTGTCGTAGTCGCCAAAACAGTGATACGTTTTGCTGCAGAGGGAAACCATCCTGCTGCCTTTGTACTCTAATTTAAAAAGGCCCGGTGTCCGTTTGTCGTATAATTTTTGCTCGTGACATTTCTGACAAACTAGGCGCGTCTTACCCTCACTAGCTACGAAAACGGAACGATGGTTGGGACACACTTCGGCGGGGAACCACTGGTCGCAGGAGCTATAAAATTCACGTCGCATAGCGGGCTTAACAACGTCCGCTAAGTTACTCACGCTAAGGGCCAAGTAAAGACTGTCGGTGTCTGTCTCGCACAACTGAAAATCTGACCTATCTACAAATTTATGTAAACAGTCATAATAAAATTCTAACATGCGCAGTTTGGCGTATTGATAAACAAAAAAGCCTATCTGTGCGGGTAGGTCCCAACTAATTTTCTTTTTGCCATCTCTACTTCGAATATGTCGTCAGTCACTACAGTCATTTTTCTAAAGCAGGGGCAGTTTATTAATTTAGAAGTACCCTCTCCCGTCGTGTACGAGACATCTACGTGCTTCGCCTTATTGGTCAACGTTTTACCATAGGCGGCGTTACCTAACAGTTTCATGGTTTCGCTGGTATCGCGTAGACATCATCGATATCTCCTTGTCGGCGTCCGTCGGAAACAGTGTCCCCAAACTGTTTGAAACACGTCGCAGGCGTATATTCAACCACCTGGTATATACAGGTGACTTCTAAGCCTTTGGCCAGGTACCAGCGAAGCAAAGGCGTCGCCAACAGAATCTTTTTACTCACGTAACTGCCGATCAACGTCCTTCTGGGGGTAGTCAGGAGTTTATGTTTTTCGGCGTATTCCCGAATGAAAGAGCCAATATCATCTCTCGTGACGTCGAAGTTTTAAAAAATGGGCGTCATTTCCGAGAAATGCTCTTTCAAGTGGTTGGGGACATGAATGTCACACTCGACTAAACCAAACAAGGTTTCGTCTAGCACAGAGGTGAGAATCTGTTCTTCCGTTAGCGGGTACCGACATTTGGTATAAGATGGTTTCAGAGTCGGGAAGGTAGCGCCCAGAAAGCGACCGATTGATCGATCGGTTTTCTTCAAGTTTTGCCATTCACACTCCCACATTTCGACCAAGGTGACGTCGCACTCGGTCTTCAAATAGGCAGCAATTTCCCGCGTCTTTTCATACAACTCAGTCAACGGTTTTTTATTGACTGGGTTAACGTCACGACCGGTGGTTAGTGGGCAGTTAGGATGGCCATGGAATAGGCAGCCACGGAACTGGTAGACGGTGCGAGAATCTTTGTCCCAACCATCTACCCTAATGTGTCTATGACCCAAAGACATCTCACGGCCGTTAAACTAGGTTTTTAAAACCACATTATTTTGGTGCGACACCCACGTCAACCAGTCGCGACACTGCACGGTGTATTTATTGACCTTGTGGTACCTGAAACCATCCTCCCTGTTTCGTCTAACGGGAAAGTCAGTGAGCATTTTCTGCATTAGCACCCACAAATAAAGGGCGTTGGCATCAAAACCTTTAATGCATTGAACCATTTTCCCCCCTCTAATACACGTTTTGCCTTGCTCGTGGAACCTATGAAAGATAATTGAAGGTCCCCAACTATATTTTGTCGCAACGTGTTATGTAAATCCTGCTCCCGCTTCGAGCATAACGAAAAAGAGACGTTTGACTGGAGGGTTTTGAAAAGATATTTTAACGTTACACCGGGCACATAGATCGCATCTTTAAACATATCTACCCCTAGACCCACGTAAAAACTAACCTGTTGCTCTAACGCAATTAGGAAGGGGACCACGTCTTTGTTATTGTACCACGTCAGAAAATCGCACAACGTGGTCATACGGTTATCGACCCAAACTCCCTGACATTCGGCGTACTCGTCACTAGAAATGTTAGATATAATTTTTTAGGGCGGAAAAAAAGCCGAGTGGGGTGGTAGCGCCGTTTCGTTTAACTTTTCTAAGTCGGTTACGTACTCGTAACAGAAAAACCCTTTAGTTTCTGTTACTTTATAGGCGGCCAGATATTTACTATAACTAAAACCGGGGGCTAGGTAGTTGATTATATCTAAAAACTTTAACTGGGGGGTGGCAATGCACATAAAGTTATTATTTCTCTTGACTAAATACTTAAAATCTTGAGCTAGGAAATATCTGATTAAATAGGATTTTATCACATTGACAGCGTACTTTCCCGAATTGAATCCTAACAGGGCAGTTCGTGCAAATACTCATCGAGTCTCTCAATGAGCCCCTCCAAATCACCGAGTTGAGTGTATACCTCATCGAAACGCTCACGCAAAATGCTGTAAGACGCCGCAGCAATGTTGGTCAGGTGATCGAGCATCCTGTTGACCAAGTCTTGTGGATCCCCCGTTGTGATAAAACAAACGGGTTCCTCAAACCCGGGGACATTGGAGGTCACCGAGCAAGACAGGGGCACGTGTTTAGCTGTGTAGGTAGTTGCGCTACCACTGGGCCATACAGAGGTATCGAAATAACACTCGTAGTCAAAGGTGGCCCGGTAGGGAAAGACGAATTTTGTATCGACATCTGCACCCTGCGCCGCGATAGATTCCCAAACGGTATCTATCGGGGTATACACCCCACCTTTAAATATTTCCACGCGCTTATCCCCGGCACAGGTCTGCTCATGTCTGTCCATAAACTTAAAAAGTTTACATAATTTGCCACATTTCGGACATGAAAAAGAATGGCTCGCCCTATCAATATCAACTATATACATAAAATGATTTTTATACATTAAACGACGCAACGTTTCCTGAAAACTATCACTACATCTAAGTTTGAGGGTCAGGGTCCGCGCGTCGTCAAACTCAAAAATATCAATATTTATTTTAAAACATTTTTCTAAGGATGGAATATCAGTTAAATTAACCCCGGGAAAATCGATGAGGGAATCTAGTCCCTGACTTACTTGCCACTGATTTAGGAGCCGGCGCATGCTTTTTCTAACATCCCTAACTGGCGCACCCATAAAAACTGCCAGACATCTAAAGAAGCAAAAGTTATCACTGAAAGGTTGTGAGCTCGAGTCGTATTGTAACGTATTAATGTGCTTATTATCGAAAATGTAATTTGGTATGTCTTGTAAAAAACAGCCGATTGGGTGGTCTTGTATATGATAGAGATAGAAGGATGTAGCCGGAACCACTTCAACATAATATTTGGTGTTGGGTCTGTTTACTTGTGCGTGTGTAAGAATATCGCTGTCGTGTAAGTGAGCTACAAAAGACTTGAAATCTGTAATGTTATTTACTAGATGAGGATTTTCTAAGACACAGGCGTTGTTGTGTGAGGCGTGGTAGAAACGGAGGTTGTTGTTTTTCTCTGTTTCTCAAAATTGAATGATGACTATAATTAATTTTGAAAATATTTTTGTTTGTTGTCAAAATAAAGAGCCAGTCTATTCTTTGGTTATTATCTGGACTATGAAAGAAAGTGAAAATAGATAAATATTTGTGGATGTTCTTGTGTGTTTTTATGGCACTCCAGTTGTTTGTGTATATCTGTTTAATGTCAGCCGGTATGTCGCGTAAACTGTCTTGTTCAGAGGACAAGCGAGGTTTTTTATTTAGGGTTTTGTAACTAGACATGGGACGTTTGAGTGGGTTAATCTGGCCATCAGTTTGTGAAGAGGATGGGTGAGCCAGGGTGGGGGGAATTGTTGAAGAGTATGGGTGAGCCAGGGTGGGGTGAATTGTGGCAGCTGAGGTGGCTCCTGATGATAGTGTCTGCTCATGGGCCAGGCTGAGGCAGGGTGTCTGTTGGTGCGCCGATGTTGAAGGTATTCTGGAATAGACTGTGTCATATGAGGAAAACGTTTTGATGCCTGCTGCAGCAGATGATGATGATGGTTGATAGTAGTGCGCCGATGTTGAAGGTGCTGATGATGATATTCTCGGTGTTGCTGTGGCACCTGATGCTAGTGTTTGGTGCGCCGATGTTGAAGGTGCTGTTATTGTAAAGTTTTTGGCACTTGATGATGATGGTGGTGAGGTCGAAATCTGCATAGGGGCAGAGACTGGTGCTGGTATGGCACCTGATGTTGCTGGATTCTGTGTTGATGCTGGAATCTGCGTAGGGGCAGTGGGGTGTTGTTTTAGGTGGACACGCATATTATCAACACGGGTAAAGTCTTTCCCGCAGACCTCACAAGAAAACAGAGTCAGTCAGTGCGCTGTCTTGATGTGGCGTGAGTAGTTATCACGTCTTGTGAAGGTCTGCCCACAGCGGGTACATATTATGTTGTTTTGTACTACTGATGTGGTTTGCGTTGCTAGTTCAGTAGTTGACACGGGTCTATGTTTATTTTCTATGTGCCGTTGAAGGTTAGCCGCTAATGTGAAGTTTTTACTACAGAGACGGCACTCGTATCTCTGCTCCCCATGCACCGTGTTCACATGACGAGTGAGATCGCGGTCCCGGGTGAAAGAGCAATCACAGTGTCAGCAAGTATATCTTTGAGGTGAAGACATCTGTGGAGGAGAAGAAGAACAAAAGAAGTTAGTCATTAAATAAAAGACATGTAACAATCAGGTAACCTAGACAAAACAGGCAAACTGATAGAGAGAGAGAGAGAAGGAGAGAGAAGGAGAGAGAAAGAGAGAGAATAAAAAACCAGACTTATAGATAGCTAGGCAGAAGTACACACACACACACACGCACACACACACACATACACACTCACACACAAGTGTACATCTCTGTCAGTGTGAAATAATTTTTAACATATCAGAAAGGTCCGCGCGCGCTGTGGGAGTCTGATTCCAGACCATTTTTATATGTTATTGGTAATATAGTGTTTTATTAACGCTTGCGTTTATGAAGGAGTCTTTGTTCTTTACTACAGGATGGTTTGACAATTGTTGTGATATTAAAATACCACACTTCGCCCCCGCGATATAGCGACGTGGAAACAAAGACAAAGATATTGATTTAGACCCTCTTTTGTTATAATAAATAAAAATAAAAAACCCCATTTCGATTGTTAATT
>JAMPIV010010027.1:1860000-1872500 GCA_024509875.1 Oreohelix idahoensis
AGTAATGACACAACTATGAACTTAACAAGCTGGAAACATACTTTGGCCCGTATCAGTAATGTTTTATTATTTTTTATTGTTATTTCTGTAATTCAATAGGTAAAAATTATGCATTTGTAAAACGGAAAAATATAAAACAACAAAAGTGTGAATCAAAACTATGCTAAGAAAATTGCGAGATATGAAAGTTATAGCACAGAAGTATGAAAACTGTGATACAAAGAACTAGATAAAGATAAACATTATGAGATTGTCTACGTTAATTTAGAAACCTATTTTTCCTTTCCTAACGCGCACAAAGAAAATAATCTTGTAAATTTAAGAGGCGAAACAGTTAGTATAAGATTTCATGTTAGAGACATCTAAACTTTATCTTACAAAAATGTATGAACGAGTAAAATTAAATATTTTTGGTACTCAAAAAGAATAATACAGCTGTTGCTATTAGAATAAATGCAGAACCTGGAACAGGTGCTTTAGCATTAACAAAAAGACAAATAAACAAATTACAAAACGCATGTTCTCAAACCAAAGGAGTTGATATTACTTTGTGTGTAAAACAAGATTAAACATAACAGGAAGCTTGGGTGAGGTTTCTTAGCTGCTTTAGATAGTATGGCTTTATCATCTGCTCCTGCTATACCAAAAACCTTAGGAATTGGGGCATTACCTGGTTTAGCTTCTAGTGGTGTTCAACAGAAGTCTCGTACACGACGGGAGAGGGTACTTCTAAATTAATAAACTGCCCCCGCTTTAGAAAAATGACTTTAGTGACTGACGACATATTCGAAGTAGAAAAATCTAAAAAGAAAATTAGTTGGGACCTACCCACGCAGATAGGCTTTTTGTTTATCAGTACGCCAAACTGCGCATGTTAGAATTTTATTACGACTGTTTAGATAAATTTGTAGATAGGTCAGATTTTCAGTTGTGCGAGACAGACACCGACAGTCTTTACTTGGTCCTTAGCGCGAGTAACTTAGCGGACGTTGTTAAGCCCGCTATGCAACGTGAATTTTATAGCTCCTACGACTAGTGGTTCCCCGCCGAAGTGTGTCCCGACCATCGTTCCGTTTTCGTAGCTAGTGAGGGTAAGACGCGCCTAGTTTGTCAGAAATGTCGCGAGCAAAAATTATACGACAAATGGACACCGGGCCTTTTTAAATTAGAGTACGAAGGCAATGGGATGGTTTCCCTCTGCAGCAAAACGTATCACTGTTTTGGCGACTACGACAAGACTACGACTAAAGGCCTCAACAAACACCACAACAAAATAGACAAAAATACCTTTTTAGAAGTCCTCAACACCCAACAAGCACAGGGCGGGAAAAATGTCGGGTTCAGAATACACAACTCCGCTATATATACATATGAACAACACAGAAATGCCCTGTCTTTTTTCTACATCAAGAGACAGGTGCATGCTGACAATGTCACCACATCTCCCCTCAACATCTAAACTCTCTGTACACCCCGAAATACCATACCACACAACACAAAACAAACCCAATACAATACAACAAATAAACTCCCTACCCAAAAAACTATCTCTCTTCCACTATGTACACCAACCAAAACCCATACCACACAGATACTTACAGACGAACACACACCCATGAGTCATCACCCCAATACAATACAACACATAAACTCCCTACCCAAAAAATATATCTCTTCCACTCTGTACACAACACACTTCTTCTTCTTCTTTGATCCTTAGCCGCCGACCGTCAAAGCAGTCAGTGGCCATTACGCCTGGTGGCGTCTTGTAGGACAACAACAAATTGATTCCACTTTGCTCGGTCGGCGGCCATCCTTCGTACAGTGCCCCAACTCTGGTTCATTCTTTGCATCTCAGCCTCCACAGTCCTCCGCCAAGTTGTTTTTGGTCGGCCTCTCTTTCGTTTTCCTTCAGGGGTCCATAGCATAGCTGTTCTTGTGATGGCATCGGGGTCTCTTCTGAGGACATGGCCAACCCAGCTCCAGCGTCTGCCAGCTATGATGGTGTGCATGTCCTCTTGCTTGCTCCGAGTAAGCAGATCTTGTTTGGTGATGATATTCGGCCAAAAGATTCGGTGAATTTTTCTTAGGCATGTTGTGTGAAAAGAGGACAATTTCGACATTTCCTTCTCTGTAACTCTCCAGCTCTCCGCGCCATAGAGAAGCACAGAAAGCACACAGCTCTGATATAATCCTAATTTTGTGCTTGTGCTGTACTGAGAGGACTTCCAGATGTTGTTTAGACTAAAAAAGGCTGTTCTTGCTTTGTTCATTCTGTTTTTGATGTCTTTGCTTGCTCCACAACACACACCCAACACAATGCAACATCACACGTACACGCACCTCTCTGTCCTTTTTTACGATGACAATGACGACTCCCCTCCCTCTATAATTGGTCTGGTCTGCAGCCTAGAACATAACTGTGTTATTACATTTTATGTCTTCCAATATGTGCCCCTACTCATATAAATACTGTACACACCTCCCGTCTTCCAATATGTGATCATATATGTTACCATATACATACTGTACAATACCACTATATACTCCTATGTGTTACTGCTATTTGCTAATATTGTACAATGCCAATATATGATATTGTTATTTGAAAAATTAAATTTATTAACAAAAATCTTTGTTACCTATGTATGTATAACTGTTGTAATATATATTGTAATATATGTAAATATATGTATAACTAAATATTGTCTAACTGTTGTAATATATGTCTAAATATATGTATAACTAAATATTGTAATATATGTACACATATGTCTAACTGTTGTCATATAGTCTATCTGTTGTAATATATGTCTAAATATGTGTATAACTAAATATTGTAATATATGTAAATATATATTGTATAACTGTTGTCTAACTGTTGTAACACATAACACAAATACAACACGCCATACTTGAACTATGATAGGACGCAACCTGATCGTCAGAGGAAGTCACCCCGGCTAATATATATTACTATATAAAAAGTCATGCGCCACCACCTGACACTCCTCCTGCGGAATTGACACTTCACTCCCACCTCTCGATGCTCCCACCTCTCGATGCTAGACCTAGTACAGGTCTCTAACACTTCACTCCCACCTCTCGATGCTGGTCCCAGTAAAGTCAGGTTTCTAACACTTCACTTCCATTATCGAACTATTCTAGGACCACAGGACGCAACCTGATCGTCAGAGGAAGTCACCCCGGCTAATATATATCGCTATATAAAAAGTCACGCGCATCCTCCTGAAGCGCATCCTCCTGATATCGATCGGAGTATTTCCTTATATAAAAGTCATGCGCATCCTCCTGAATCCGCGTCGTAAAGAACATTGTATACTACTACCGTAATGCAAATCAAAAGTGACTATAACACTTTTAAAAATACGTTTAATTTTAGTTATAATTGCACTTATTTGATACATTAAAAGTGTAAAAATATTATATGATTATGATAGAACAATCGCTGGGGTGTGTTTTTGATTGTTGTCTTTAATCCAAGTTATCGGATTGATTCAATGTGCATCATTAGCAGGTTCCGCGTGTATGTTAAGGTTTTTGCAGCAGATTTTAATAGCCTTCCTTTTTTGCACGAATGGTGCGCACTGTGGATTCGTTAATTCTAAATTTGCGTCCTATGGCCGACGCACTTTCACTTGCTTCAGTTCTTGAAATGATCTCTAACTTCTTCTCCACGCTTAACATCTTCACTTTCTCCTTCACGGATTAAAAAAATAATTTTGAGAAAAAGATACAAATCCAGTTTCGCATATGATTACGATTACCAATACTCAACTCGCATATGACTGAATTTAATTTGTGTACAAAAAATAGGGGGTAAAAGATGACTCACGCATATTCAGATTCGAATGGAACTTGCACACATGGGTGGTAGAGTGTATTAGAAAGTTATTTAACATTGCATTCTTCGTCTGCAGACCTGGCGCAATAAATTTAGTTGGCAGGTCGATGTTTCGAATTCGTAATGTAAATGCACTGAATTCTATTTTGTTTGCATTATTGTTTAAGTATTATAATCCTGAATATCTTATGTACTTAATAATGTTTTCGTCCCATTGATGTGATGAGGCGTACGCAGTCAGGAGTTGAAGGTGTTCTTAAGCCAAGCGTGTGGCATTGATTACACTAAGTCCGTGTTGTAGGATTTTTGTGATACCGTACTGTCTATCCATCTGTCTCTTGGTCCTCCCCGTGCCCCGAAAACAGACTTTCTACTGTTGTAGGCATTTTTTCCCCCTCTCGTAGCTATCATCCGCTGTTAGTTTATTGAAAATAAGACTAATATCTGACAGAGCTGGTTTCTAAATCATTAGATTGACACCACTGGTGTCAACGATCTCTTTAATTCAAAGCGTGTTATAACAAATGTAATGTCACTGAAGCATAAAATCAGTTTCTATAACACGTTTGCATTGAAAATATGAAGAGGAAAAAATGGCACAGCGCTTTTTTGAACGTCACCGTTCGCCACCAAAAACGTGCATTCTGAAGACCAAACTTTCAGCAGTGTTTTGACGTTAGCTGCTTGGAAAAAAAATATGTTGTACAGATCTGGCGCTTTCAAAACATGAGGATATGTGCGCGCGCAGCATGCGCGTAATGTATGTATGTTTTGATATATAACAGTGAATGCCTTTCTATACAGGATATTACATAGCATCACAGGCTCGGTCCTCAACGTCAGACGAGATGGGACGCAAGAGATGTAGTCTGTCTGAGTCTCCAAATTTCACGGCTTCAGAGATGAAAGAATCTACCACTGAAAGTCTAACTACGTAAGTTTAATTAACAATTATACTTGCTCCAATCCCATATAATGTTCTATTTTCTATGACAATAATGCTTGCCATAATTTCAAATAATGATCTATTATGTAAATGTGATTGACATTTACGCTTTCCCAGATTCTATATACAGCTGTTGTTGATTTTAGGACCTTGCACAAATCATTGGATTTTGTTTTGTGCCTGGGACCATATGGGTTATAATTAGGGTATATAGTATTCCTTTTTTCTATATACCGTGGTACATTACATTTGTTGTTTTTCCAGACTGCAAATTCTGTGGCATTTGGTGCGTCATTTTCTAAGATCTTCTGAATACAGTTATATTCTGTACATGGGATGGCCATTAATTCTAACGTAACGCACCAGACAGAACAAGCAGTTTTGGCAAGGCGCGTCTCCGTTCAATCCAGACTCAAGATCCGTCGATTATATTACGGCACATGTCCGAACATAAAAATATTGTGGCCTGGTTTATTGGGTGTGAATTAAGACAATGATGTATAGGAAAGACGAGAAAAAGACCAAGAAACACGCTGAGGAAATACGGTACAACAAATAATAGAGAGGTACGTACAATATGGAAAATGCACTAGGACCGAGATACTAAAGACGGTGTACCAGGCCGCAATACGTGCACTAAACTGGAACCCAATAATTAACCCAACCTGCAACACGTCAATGCCCAAGAAGTAGATAAATAATTATTAAGATAGAAATAAATGGACAGGAATAATTAAAATCTTTTGTATGTTGCTCTGAAACATGTAGAAAAAAAAACAACAACCATATAGCTACAGCCTGTCACAAATGGTTGCTTGCGTAGAATAGAAGGATTGATATGGTAAGACAAGGTCACTAATTAGGAACTGATGACAGGAACCAGACAAGTGCCAGTGTAACAAGGGATGAGAAGAAAGCGCTGGAGATGAATGGGACACACATTATGGAATTTTGATAGCTTTACAAGGCAGTCCTTATTCTGGAATCCGCAAGGTGAGAGAGGCAGAGGTAGGTCAAAAACATATTGGAGAAGAAAACTGGAGACAGAAATGAAAATGATGAGGAAGAGATGGAAAGAACTTGAGTGATTGCACGAAAGAGCACTTCGCAAGTGTTTGTTGAAGAAGTATGCTCATTGAGGAAATAAAAGGTATTGATTGACTGAATAATTATAATGGAGATAGCAGAGTGCCAAACAACGCTCCCGAGATTGAAAAAGCTTTGCACGAAAAGGAAAACACATTGGTGATAAAGTTAGATACGGACAAGCTATTTTATAAAGTCTGGAGAGATGGACTAAAACAAATCACTGCAAATATGGAATCTATAGACGTAAGTATGTGTGAGTAAATAATTTTCTAGAATCTAGACAATAGGCATACCTAGGTAAAATATTAAAATCTCTGAGCTAAAGGAGGACACTAAACAAGGTGTATGTCGTAGATTTTAGATAGGTATTTAAGATATATTTTGGTCCCGTCTGAATAGAACTGAAAAAGGTGGTACTCAGTGAGAGGTAAGGTAAAGAAATAGATTTTACGAGTGAAATGGTGAAAGGTAGAGTCTGTCCCTGGATTGAGAAGATACTCTAGTCCAGCCTATCATTTACGACTGAAATTTGTTTGTCAGACAGTTTCCTTCCTGTATATATATATATATATATATATATATATATATATATATATATATATATATATATATATATATATATATATATATATAAACCACTCACTTACGCACACACACACACAGATAAGTGACGACAATTAGACGCACACACGTGAAAGTCTATTAATGGAATAGGGATATGGGACCCCAAGATGCAGCAATAGTGAATGCAGTCAGCGACCCATAGCTGTACTGCTTGCACCAGGACCAGCGAACCAGAGCTGGCCAAGACCGCACTCCACCTCAACGTGGTGGTCCTGGAAACAGTCTGCAGCAGTGCAGTCTGGCTGAGCGAGTGCGGATCGCAATGGGAAGGCAAACCCGGACCCTAAAAAATGCCGTGCTGAAGTCGGATGTGTCGACCGAAAGGTGCAGATATCACAGCTTAGGCGTAAACAGACACAACGCAATCACCGTCTTTTTCAGGGCGAACGAGGAAGAAGAAGAAGAATAGGGGTATTGGGACGAGCTGACCGACACAGGTAATAAGTTTATGTTAATGTTTATTTATCATAAAGAAACTTCACAACATTTATTATAAAAAAATATCCGAATATAAAAATCATAGTGTGATAGGGTGGGCGAGATGATGATGATGATTATGTTGTGATGTGTGATCACTCTCCTGCTTACACTCGCACCGACCCGAACAACAATAAAACTCTTGATTCTAGAGGCAGGGGCTATATTTATTTTTATAACCCATTCAGTGACAAAGCAAACATTAAACAAATAAACCAAGGAACATAACACCAAACAAAACAAAACAAAACACCCAACAGTGCCCGATGCTAATCTGAAGAAGCAAACAAAAGCACAGAATAGTTAAAATCATAATATAATACTGAATGAGAAACACCACGCTCTCACCTGTCAAACAGTCCTTCCACGTGTACTACCTGACATCCTCAACTATCACACACGCACGCACTCATGCGTGTCATCCAATGCGACTAGTAAGGTGTTGTGCGTGGGGCTGGCAATCTCACCATGTAACACAGGTTGCTACCGAAACCACTACTACAAGAGCACACACTCAGCTATCACACACACACACACTCATGCATGTCGTCCAATGAGACTAGTAAGGTGTTGTGCGTGAGGCTGGCAACCTCACCATGTAACACAGATTGCTACCAAAACCACTACTGCCCGAGCATCTGAATGCTTAATATGAAGGCAAACCACACTGTTGGCCCCATGCTCTCTCAGGAGCGGAGAAGAGAAATATATATCTTGAAGTGAGCCCACGTGCTCTCACAACCATTCCTCACATAACCATAATTAAATAATCATAAAATGGACATAAAATAATATTCAACTATATGTACAACAAATACTCTCAGTAATGAGAATAAGCTACTACCTCGTAACCGATCCACATCAGTATTCGCTACTGCATTCTGAAGCATGTCGTATGTGACGACTGGTGCGCCTGGCATTAAGCGTGTCGTATATGACCACTGATGAGACTGGGAATCTCATCACATGAAACACATCGTTACCGAAACAAATCACTGCCATAGCAATTTTAGCATAAAAATGCTTCTTGTCGGCTTGTGATAGACACCAGTCACATTGGTGTTCCCATGCTCCGCCGGGAGCAACCAGAGAAACACATGTCTCAACAAAGGAGTGGCCTCGCGCTTTCCAGAAATCTAAATACATATTCTCACCTCACAGTAACCCATTAAATATATACAGTAGAATTATCAATAAACGTGAAATACACTAAATTACTCTTACATAAAGAATACAATATAATTATTCTCGACTTAAGCCAAACTGGGACTAAATACACAACGTGCCACATGGCGTAACATTTACCAAGAAAACTCTCTCTTTCCTTTACTGGGGAACATTATCTTTATCTGCTTCCCACCCCCGTCTCAATTCACACAATATAAAACTGCGTAACATTAAGTGATAACTAAGAGTGTTACCGCAGACCCCTCGCGCCGCTTTTATACAATCACCACGTGGCTCTCCCTGTTGCCATCTTCCCAACTAGTTAATATTATCTAAATTGCAGTTTCTGATAACATTTCTGTCCAGTTTCATGTATAAAACACTCTCCTACTAAATTTGCCCGGTCTGATGGATGCGCTCTCACAACCATTCCTCACATAACCATAATTAAATAATCATAAAATGGACATAAAATAATATTCAACTATATGTACAACAAATACTCCCAATAACGAGAAAAAACATTTCTCTTGATGGAAACACATCAATATCTATATCACTCAACATTCGGAAGCAGACTCGTATGTGACGACTTTCAGACTTCTAGAAAACTAAGCTAATTTAAATTAACTCACACTATCAGACTTTGTTCCCCTTCTCAGGGCTAGCCTAAAATCTCTCTCGTCTTGTTTGTTACCTCTTCAAATGATACTTCTGAAAGGTCGCTGCTGGCCTTCGCATGCTTATGTTGGATTCTGCTAAGCCCGCACTCAACTTAGTCCGCGCGCGCCGTAATCGCGCTACTTAAATAACACTCGCGATATATTGCTTTAGGAATAGCGAAAACACAAATAAAACCTCTCCAGAAATATCAAATAACACAATTCTACACTCAACCTCATTGTGGCCTCATTTAATATCTTCTACTTCACAATCTACTTTTTATGATAAGTAGACTATCGTGAAATTACACTCAATTACTTTTACATTTAAAGAAATAAAATAATTACTCTTGACTTTAACAAAATTCTTAATATTATATTCATAACACTTAATTTTAAACTATCTCTTTCCTTTACTGGGGAACATTAATGTTTTATCTCCTTAAATTAATACTTTCCCAGTACGCTGGAGAATTCAACATAATAAAACTGCGTAACAAGAGGTGAAGAACTAAGGGGACTGTGTCCGATTTTCAGACCTTGGCAAATTAATTTTTTCGTCATGTGGTCTCCCTATCTACCTCTTCCCATTCTGGTCTTGATATTTGGGATCAAAAATTGGAAAGGAAAATGGAAATAACATTGTCTACCCACCTCATTCTTCTTCTAAAAACACTCTCTCTAAATTTGCCACCAACTGTCAAAGCAGAGTAGCCATTACGCCTAGTGGCGTCTTAGGGCAACAGCAGATAGGCTTTTCTTTGCCTTGTTTAAAATCACGCCTGGTGGCGTATTTTCACTCAACGGCAAATTTCAAGCTGTTAAATGTAATAAGTGACTGGCAAACGGGACATTTCCTTGGTACACATCTATCTTGATGAACTAAACAAAAAAAAAAGAAAAAAAAAAAAGTCCTGAGTCAATTGAACACCGTATGAAAAACTAATACAGTACGAAGAATTCTAAATTTAAATTAACTCAATCAAGGCATTTACAGCTTTTGTTTAGAAGTCGTTCTGTTTCTTCTTCGGCTGATGGCAAAATTATATTTATTTATTTTTCGCTATCTCTTTTTATCAAGGCACTAGGCTAATCACTTTTTTTTTACTGCGCGCTGGGCGTATTTAATCTTAAAAACACTTTAAAATGATTATTGCACGCGATTATCGCTTTATAATAATAGCGAAAACACAAAATAAAACCTACAGATGAAAGGATATTTACATATGAGAAAGAGGAATTCTACACGGGCCTGCGTGCACCAATTCTTAACTTAATTTAAAGGCATTCGTTTTGGCCTCATTACATATCTTCTACTTCAGACTTTTCACAACCCAGAATGCTTCGCGCACATCGAAAATAATCTGCCCAAAAACAGGTAGGGGGCGGGCGTCTCCTTTTCGGCCCCATCACACATCTCCCTCTTGATTTTGTTGTCGTCCCGACAACATCACTACCTCAGGCACTTCTGTCGAAATCTCTTAGATCGTTGGTGCTGCGTTTGATTATTTCTCAGCGGCGATGTTTTGGGCTTAGATTCTGTATTCGGTACAACCCGGCTGGAGACACCCTTGGTCGTCATGTCTCCAGTTGTACGTTGCCGGGCTGTCAGTTGCTGTGGTCTAGAAGACTCGCACACCTGTGCCGCATCGCTGCCTGCCAGTGACGTCTGCCTGTCAGTGCTTGTAGCTGTCGAATCTGTAGGGGGATTGCTCCTGACGTGCTTGACACTCGTTTTGCGTGGACTGTGGCCAACATTCCCCACTATCTGCTTTTGATGTGTCTCCTCCTCTGAACCTTGACTTGCACTCCCTCCTCTCTGCTTAAGACGAGTTTCCTCCCCTAACCGACTACCAATCTTCTCGGCGCCCTTAGGGTGACAGTTGTCACGGTCATCTCTTGGCTTGCACCCGGAAGGAAACCTTGTTGTGGTAGCACGTCTCTGGAAAGAGCTCTTTGAGGGACAGGCGGCTATCAAATGTTCAGTTGACTTGCATCGAAAACATCTCTTCGGAAGCGGGCCTTGAGGGCACTTGGCTGCCATGTGATCTGACAGGTCTCCACAATTGTAGCATCTTATCTTTCTGGGCTTCCTCTGTGCCATGGGTCGCTTCCTGCTGCCCTTACACTCTTGACCGCCAATGCCGCATACATAAATTGCTTCCATGCCCTGGACCGATGGTTTGCTGTCAAACTCTACTCGTTCATTCTTCGCCAGACTCCGGAATCCCTTTCTGTAGATCTTGGTCTGATGTACGAATACATCAATACCTCCATCATCTGGCGTGATGAACCCCCCATCCCCTGTGGACACTATACCACTTGCACATCCCT
This sequence comes from Oreohelix idahoensis, assembly GCA_024509875.1. Taxonomy (NCBI): domain Eukaryota; kingdom Metazoa; phylum Mollusca; class Gastropoda; order Stylommatophora; family Oreohelicidae; genus Oreohelix; species Oreohelix idahoensis. The sequence goes on from JAMPIV010010027.1 coordinate 1,871,165, forward strand.
TTTCGCCTTGTCGGTGCCACTGCGTTTATCGGTGCTGTCAGCTCACAGCTTTCCTTGGCAACAGCCTGACTCTCACACGCAAGAAGGTCTAGTTGAGGTTCCTGCGGACACACCTCCTCGTCTTGCGTTGGCTGTTCCCGCGGACACACCTCCTCGTCTTGCGTTGGCTGTTCCCGCGGACACACCCCCTCGTCTTGCGTTGGCTGTTCCCGCGGCTGGCATGGTGCTCTCTTTCTCTGCACCTCCTCCTCTTGTGCTGGCGAACTGGCCTCTGACATCTGTGCTATCTGGGACTTTAGGAAGGATAATTCTGCTCTGAGTGCCTCCTCCTCCTTCTTAACTTCTGCACTTGCTATCTGGACCAGTGTCTCAGGCTTTTTACTTTCACCATAAACAGCATATTCCCAAGGGAAATTCCTGTTCACCTCACTGACTTGTGGTTGCTCGCTGTAGGCTTTTTTGACAATTTCCAGTAACTTCTCAGGGCTGGCCTTGGCTCCGCCATGTATCCGTAATTCTCTAGATACCCATTGTGTCACGTTGTTCCATATCATGTCTAACTTGTCTTCTGCACAAAAAGGCGCCACCTTCCACGCGGCTTCCACATCCTCCACAAACTCTTGCCAAGTGGGTCTCCCCTCTCCACTAAATAACCTTATCTCTGGCTCCTCCACGTACAGTACCTTCATATGCGCATTAGCCATCTTGCTGCAAGACCGCACTGCTGGGTGTTTACAATATTTGTTCGTTTGCTGTTTGCTCGGTGTCACTGTCTGCCTTATCCTGCCGACGACGCCAATTGTGATAGGGTGGGCGAGATGATGATGATGATTATATGTGATGTGTGACCACTCTCTTGTCACACTCGCACCGACCCGAACAACAATAAAACTCTTGATTCTAGAGGCAGGGGCTATATTTATTTTTATAACCCATTCAGTGACAAAGCAAACATTAAACAAATAAACTAAGGAACATAACAAAACAAAACTAAACAAAACAAAACTAACAAAACACCCAACAGTGCCCGATGCTAATGTGCTCAAGGCATTTACAGCTTGGCTCTGTCGTCTGTTCTCTCTGGCGGCTGTGGCAAAATAGGCCCGCTTGTAGTTCGCTATCTCTTTTTATAGGCACTAGGCTAATCACTCAACTACTGCGCGCTGGGCGTATTAATCTTGGCTACTTAATATCACACGCGATTATCGCTTAGGAATAGCGAAAACACAAATAAAACCTACAGCTATTTAATATAACACAATTCTACACCACAACTTAATTTAAAGGCATTATTGTGGCCTCATTACATATCTTCTACTTCAGACTTTTCACAACC